>PISX010019934.1:0-36969 GCA_004024625.1 Mellivora capensis
TGCTAGGGTAAAATTACCTCTAGAATGCACATTGATGAGGTTCATGTTAACAAATCTTAAAGCAACTAAAGGTATTAAGCTGTTTCCAGGTAGCTCATTTGCATATCGGACCAAAACTCAAGATACTTATAAAGTTAAAAAAAAATGCAACATATAAGGTAAAATACAAAATGTCTGGCATACAGTAAAAAATTACTAGGTATGAAAGATGTGAAAAAATAGGACTCGTTAATGAGGAATAAAACCAAAATCAACTTTGAAATGATACAGATGACAGAATAGTAAAGACATTAAAAACAGTATAACTAAATTATATATTATCAATAAGGCAGGGGAGTGTCTGAGCAGATCAAACAGAGATATGGAAGATATTAAAAAATAAAAAAAGATAAAAACAAACCAAACATTTCATGATGAAAAACATAGTGTCTGAGATGAAAAACACACTGGATACAATTAACAGATTAGTTACTACAAAAGAAGAGCGAACTTAAAGACATAGCAATAAGAACTACACAAAATGAAACAAAGATATAAAACAGAAGAAAAAAGATGAAAGCAAAATGTATCAGTCAGCTGTGTGGTAACTTTAAGCAACCTAACTTAAAAATGAATCTGTAGTTAAAAATCTTCCTACCAAAAATAAATAAATAAAATGCCATGCCCAAAAGGCTTCACTGGTGGCCTCTACCAAACATTTAAAGAAAGAAGTGACACCTATTTTATATCCAGTCTTCCAGATAATCGAAGAGTTGGGAATACTTCCAAATTCATTTCATAAAGTTAGTACTACCCTGATGACAGAAACCATAAAAAAGTAATTACAGGAAAAAAAAAAAAACTATAAAACCATATCCTTCATGACACAGATGCCAAAATCCTTAACTAAAGTTTAGGTAACAAAATCCAGTAATATATAAAAATGATAATACAGAAAGACCAAGTAGGGTTTATCTCAGGAATGCAAGATTGTTTTAACATTCAAATGTCACTCAATGTAATTCACCATATTGACAGAGTAGAGAAGAAAAACCATAAGATCATCCCAATAGATTCAGAAAAAACATTTGACAAAATCCAGTCACTATTTTTGATAAAGACTCTACACAATGGAGGAATAGAAGGAAACTTCCTTAGCCTGATAAAGGGCATCTACAAAAACCTACAGTCAACATCTTAATGATGAAAGACTGAATGCTTTCCACCTAAGATTAAGAACAAAGAAACAATGTCTGCTCTCACCATGTCTATTCAACATTATAATGGAGGTTCTAGCTAGTGCAATATGCAAAAGAAAAAAGAAAGCCTCCCGATTGAACAGACAAAAGTATGACTATGATTATTTGCAGAGGCATATGCTTCTGTGCGCAAAAGTTTACAAGATAATAACAAGTCTACCAAAACTAATCTGTGAGTTTGGCAAGTTTGCAAAGTACAAGATCAATATATAAAAATCAACTATATTCCAGAGATTAGCAATAACTGAACAACTGGAAACTGAAACTAAAGATGCCATTTATAATGACATCAAAAATAATAAATTCTGGGTTTGGTTTGAGCCTCTCTTTTTTGTTGTTTTGTTTAATACATTCCACAGATGAGAAAAAGACTCTTAACTACAGAGAACAAACTGAGGGTTATGAGAATGGAGGTGGGTGGGGGGATGATTTAAATGGCTAATGGAGATTAAGGAGTGGATTCGTGATGAGCATCAGGTGTTGTATGGAAGGCCGAATCACTATATCATACACCCAAAATTAACATTACACTGTATGTTAACTAACTGGCATTTAAATTAAAACTTAAAAAAATAATTTAAAAAGATGAAATTCTAAGAACTGAATCTTACAAAATATGGGCAAGACATACTCAATTAAAACAACAAAATATTATTGCAAGGAAGTGAAGAATGAAACAGAAAGATGGTTATGGATTGGAAGACTTAACAATATTGCTGAGATACCAATTCTTCCCAAATTGATCTGTGGATTCTCTACAATATCATTTAAAATTTATATGAAAATGCAAAGGACTTAGAAAATCCAAAGCATCCTGAAAAAGCAGTTATAGTATCTGATTTCAAGACTTATCATAAATTTACAGTAGTCAAGGTAGTATGGTATTATCATCAAGATAGACAAATAAAATAATGGAACAGAATAGAGAGTCTAGAAACGGACCCAGAGTACGTGGTCAACTGACTTTTGAAAAAGATTCAAAAACAATTCCATAGAGAAATCACAGTCTTTTCAAAAAAACAGTGCAGAAACAATTACATATCCATATGCAAAAAAAGTTTCACCTGTTTCACAAGATATTCAATTATTAATTTAAAATAAAATTTTATGGAGAAAACATAAGAAAATATCTATAACCTTTATTTAATGTCTTAAGGGCTGTGTTCTGTTAAATCCTAGAAGCTTTTTTTTCTCTATAGTTTACTGTATGAGAATTATAAAGGTCTGTAAAACGGAACAAGCTAAAACAAGTACACATTGTATACAAGCATATATTTATAAGATATAAAACAAAGGATTAGTATCTTGAACATATTTTAAAAAGTTTAAATGGATAAAAAAGTAATGGATCTAATAGAAAAATGAGTTGAGGATATTAACTGACAATAAACAGAAATAAATGAATCAATAAAGATTTCTATCCAATTATATAAAAGAATGTTACTTCTTCATCTCACATAATTAACTCAATCTTTCTCATGAGCCTCCACCTTACTGATATGGGTGATTGGAGGCTGGGAATGGAGAATAGGGGCACTCTAAACTTCCCAGATAAGTGAACTTTGACATTTTTTGTTCTAATTCATCCTCAGATAATATGCCCCCTAACCTCCACAAAAAAGACCCTGACTGTCAAAGGAAGTAAATATTTGATTCACTACCCTTAATAAGGCAAGAAATAAGACCAGGACATTTCAGAAAGATTTTCAACATTAGTTGAAACCTTCATTTTAACCAACTGTTTAAAGAAACTAGAATCCAGATTACTTGAGAATTCTTATCAAACTATTACCTCATCTGTAAAATGACAATGTTCCATTAGAAAATTCATTCACTTATTTAGCAAAGAATTATTTACTGCCAAATTTGTGGTAAATGCTGTATTTTGGAGATGAAGATATAAACAAAACTAAGTACCTGCACTCATATCGCTTATAGGTTAGTAGAAGGGAAAACAAAAACAAAAACAAAACAAAACCTGGGGGGAAAATGTGCAAATCTTCCATCTGCTAAAGGACTTTAATTCACAATAAGAACTCAAAACCCAATGACAAGAAAACAACCTAAATTAAAAATGGACAAAATATTTTAACAGACTCTTCAGATATCAATGTATCAATATATACATGGAGAGATTTTCAGCATCATTACCCATTAGAGAAATACAAATAAAAGTATCATGAGATTCTACTACCAACCTATTTGAGTCTCTAAATTTAAAAAAAAAAATCTGACCATATCAAGTGTTGGCTAGGCTGTGAAGCAACTGGAACTTTTACCCACTGCTAATGGCATTATAAATGACAGTCACTTGGGAAAATAGTGCAATAGGTCTTTTTTTTCCCTTTTAAAAAAAAATTTGTTAATTTATTTATTTGAGGGAGAGGGGAAGAAGTGGAAAAAGAAGGACAAACAGACCCTGCTGAGCATGGAGTCCTACACAGGACTTGCTCTCAAGGCCCTGAGATCATGACCTAAGCCAAAACCAAGAGTCAGATGCTTAACTGACTGAGCCACCCAGGTACCCCAACCCACAGTTTTTAAACAAGCTGTCTGTACTTTTACTATTTGATCCAGCTTTTCTACTCCTAGAGCAGCTGACCTTACAACTATGTGTACATAAGTGTTCATAGCAGCTTTATTTGCAATAACCAAACAACCTAAATGCCCATCAACAGGTGAATGGATAAGCAAATTTTGTTTATACAGCCATACAATTGTGGTATCGATACAGCCATACAAGAGCATTGCTGAATAGTATTCACCAACAAAAAGTAATGAGCTATCGATACATGTAATAACAAACTTTTAGTAGTGATGGCTATTATCATTATCTGGATATGGTGATAGTCTCATGGATGTATACATATGTCACAACAAACAACTGAAAAAAAAAACAGAGTCAAAGCAAGAAACAGGTTCTTTTTTAAAATAACTTTTAAATATCTTTTTGTTAAAGATTTGTATTTATTTATGTGAGCAAGAGAGTGTGCACATGTATCCAGAGGAGCAGAGGGAGAGGGAGGGACAAACAGGCTCTGGGCTGAGCGCTCAACCCTACAACCTTGAGATGATAACCTGAGCGGAAATCAAGAGTCAGATGCTTTGAGCCCTGCATCGGGCTCTCTGCTCAGCAGGGAGCCTGCTTCCCCCTCTCTCTTCTGCCTGCCTCTCCGCCTACTTGTGATCTTTCCCTCTCTGTCAAATAAATAAATAAAATCTTAAAAAAAAAAAAAAGAGTCAGATGCTTAACAGACTGAACCACCCAGTCACCCCGAGATTCTTAATTATAAGAGAATAATTCAATGGTTGCCAGAGAAGAGGTGAGGGGATGGGGGACATAGATGATGGGGATTAAGGAGTGCACCTGTGAGGAGCACCGGGTGGCATACAGAAGTGTTAAATTACTAGACTGCACACCTGAAACTAGTATAACACTATATAGCAACTAATTGGAATTAAAATGAAATTTTTAAAATTAATTAATCTTTATTACCATATAATGCATTATTTGCTTCAGAGGTACATGTCTGATGCATCCTCAGTCTTACACAATTCACAGCACTCCGACAGGGAGAAAGAACCCATAAAAAAGCAGATTGAGAAATGAGAGTTTGTGGAAGGGAGACTCCTCACACTGGTGTTTTAACTTGAAGTGTTCCAGTTTGAATAAGATTGTTGATAAGGGCAAGGAACAGGTATGGATTAGGTCCTAGGTCTCTCTGTCTACTAGGAAAGAGAGCTTTGAAGGGCTTTAAAAAAACAAAAATAAAAACCTTAAAAAGGAAGAAAATCATACTGATTTATTACTCGTGTTACAGTGAGCGATCTGGCAAGAAACAAAACCAGCAGTTAATCTGCCAAGCGGAAAAAATGCAATCCCTTTGTTGGTTGTTATGAAGCATTCGGCTGTTTTATGGTGGGAGTCTATCAAATTCAATACATTTTACATGATTGCAAATTCCTTAAAATATGAAGATGCTGTAACCACATTAACAATGAGGGACTGTGATACTTTGCAATAACAAATTTCGTTATTCTTTGTAAAAATCTACTATTTTCTTTTTAATAGTAATGACACAGATTGCTCTCAATGTTACTTTAATATAAATGAATATGTGAGCTTTAATATGCCTATGAAAAGATAAGAATTGCCTTCTTTCAGAAGTGTAAGTCAGGCATGTAAAGTAACAAGAGAAGACAATCTTATGGATAAAATGTATCTATAAATATCTATGATAATTGACGATAAATTACACATTACCCTGCCCCCACCTCTACCGTCAGTGTTATGCCCTTAATCAAAGATGTAGGATGAGAACAGATTGTACCATTCTTTATCTTTTCTGCATAAGTTCAGTTAAATGCAACCCTAAATGGAGCAGCTATTTTCAAGGGTAATATAAGATGACACTTGGGACATGCCTAGAGTGTTTCAATTATCAGGAAGTAGCCTCGCCTGGAAGTGGCTCATTCACTCACTTTTTGGTTGTGTCTATAAGGCGACCATTTATAACACTCCGAACTAGCTATGACTGACCCACCCATAGACCCCTGCCCTCTGCAGTGCTGATGTCCCTGTGGCCTCACCCGCAGGTCCCCACTTCTCCTCGGTCTGTCACTGGACACCTTCCCTGCCTCCTCCATGATGTCATCCTGACCCAGAGCTCTTCCACTGCTCATGCCATCCCATCTCTCTGAGCGCTTCACCCATTCTAGGTCTTTAAGTCTCAATCTGTGCTATACACTAAACACTGAATCAAATTTTTCTTGCGTATTCTCACATTCAATATGACTTCGTTTTTCTCAAGCTCAAAACCTCATCCTCAAAATCTTCCCGGTGCAGCTCTTCTTTCTCCAATGCCAAGGCCAGGGGCCCCGGGGGTCTTGCTCTTCTGCTGTCTTGTGCCTCACTGCTGCTTTCAACCATTGGTCCCAGTTCACCCACTACTCCTCTATGGAAGTTCAAGGCACGGGTGGCACCATTTTTTCTCCTTCCTCCACCTTATCCACAAACCTCCTTCCCCTGCTGTCATTCTCAGTACCAGAATCACCATCTGGGAGAATAACTTCCCCAACACCTGGGTCTTCCCAAGGTTGCTAACCCTGGTCTATCACCGGAAAGGCCAGGTTCACCTCATGTCCATCCACATGCACTTTGAAATGCTTAAGGATTGAACTGCTTAAGGATTCTGAAATAGCCACTGCTAATCACAGTTGACTGTCCATGGTCCCTTCACTTTCCTGTCACTTCCTGCTGCTAAACCTGAGCATAGATTCAGTGGGGTTAATACGATCTACGATCACAATCAGAAAAATGAAGATGAAGATATCTAGTTATCTGGACTGAAAGGTTGACATTGTGAGCAGCTTTGGATATCTGGCTTATAAGCTAAAGTCATAAAAATCAGGAAAACAGCCGCTGTCTTTAAGAAAGAAAATCCTCCTTTTGATTTTGCAAAGCGAGTCCATCTATATGCTAATTTGAATTTTTATCAGGCCCTTCACCATCTGGCTCCAACTTCCTTCATTCGTTTCCTACTCCCACGCTTTCGTCCTCAATCCCACATCCCTTCCTACCCCTTAGCCCTTCCCCTCCTGACACCCCTAGCTGGCTTTCCTCCCTAGGCACATTGTGCCTGTGTTTGTGGTCATCTCTCTACCAGAAGGCAGGATCTCCTTTTGGAAATTTCTCTCTTTGCTTTCATTAAATTTAAATGTTACTTTCTCTATGGACCTTTGCCAGATCTCTCAGGAGTTTTCACACCTAATAATCCATGTACTGAGTGCCTGTCACATGTCAAGCACTTTCTAAGATCCAGAGGTTCATCAATAAAGAGATGAAAATCACTGCCCTCCTGGAACTTACCTTCCACTGAGACAAAACTGATAATGAAACAGATGCAGTATGTTATTTACTAGTAACATACTCTGTTCACATGTGCTACCTAGCAGGCTTGAGGAATGAGTGCTGAGAGTCAGAAGGGAAACTGCAATATTAAAACAGGGTGGTCTGAGATGGCCCCACTGAGGGGTGAGCTTTGGATAAAACACCAAAGGATCTGAGAAGTGAGCCTGAAGCTGAAGGACCATCAGGTCAGGGTTTGCCGTGAGTATCTTGACATGCAAAGTTGGACTGGGAATTCTTTGAGGATAGAGACTATTTCTTATGGATGTTTTTGCCTACAGTTTCCAGAATGGTTCCTGGCCATCTTGTAGGGATTTAGAAATGATGTTAGAATTGAAATGAATTCCTACAGCATGCTCGGCTTCTCCCTAGCTGGGTCCATTTCACATTTTCAGGTGACTTTTCTCAGAGGTAATGTTACAAATAGGCAACCGAGTGAAAGATGACAAACTTTAATTACCATGAAAGCAACACACCCCATGCTTTCAGCACTCATTGTAAAATAAACAGTGCAAAGGTAACCGTCCTTCATTTGATATATTGAACCTTAAAGCTAAATTCTTGGCCTTCACCAACACATTCACAAGTGTCTAATAAAATGCAAAGGAAATTTATTCCTTTTGCATGGCATTTCATCAATGTCAAAGACCGAAAGTTTCAGGCACTGCCTTATCCTTGAACTACAGTGATGCCCTGCGACATTACATTAATGGAAAATCACTGTCAGTGCAGTTTGAATGGATTCTGGGAAGGTAACACTTTTCCCCCTTTATAAAAATATCCTAAATTCTATGTTTAAATGACAAGACTAAGCCAATAAATGGCTGTAATACTTATCAAATGCAGCAAATTAAAGAGTGAGACCTTAATGACTTAGGTCATGTGTAAGTCTCAACCAAAACACATCAAAAGCTAGTGACCCACTGACAAACATTCCAAACACGGAACCCCCATGGAATAAGTTAAAGTGACCCACGGGAAATCATAAAGAAAGGTTTATCCCGACTGAGATGACATCACTGAAGAGTAGGACCATCTCCAGAATATCAGTGTCGATGAGGTTGTCGTTGGGGAAGCAGTCACATTTTACAGTGGGAATGTGTACTGGGCACTCACTCCACAAGATGACCTCAACAGGGAGGCAGACAGAACATTCTTCTGCTTTCTAGAACTTGCGGTTATGATTCCAAAGGAAGCCCATGAACATACACTGGAACCATGTTTTCATTATAATTAAAGCTTTTAGTCTCCTTGTTACAGTGATAGACTACCCATAAAATCTGAGACAAGAAGAATGTTTAATGCAGGATACCTATATTACTCTCAGAATATAATAGTTTTTAAATAAACATGATGGCTTTTAGTCTTTTTGACCTAAATTATGAGGGACATAATTGTAGGAAGAGAAGCAGCAAAGGTACCACTCACTTTAAAAAATCTGAGACAAAGGTCAAATCATGGTACACTATTTGGTCCAGCAATAAAAAATATTAAACAGTTTTGATAATGTAAATAGTGGCTATTGGCTTAAAAAACAACAAATTGTGATGTATGTTATTTGGGAGGTAAGTGGGAATAAACGAGAGGAATTAAAAAAGTGGATTTTCCCCCAGAAAAATCTATAGAAGTTGATATATCAAGAAAGGCTAAGTATAATCAGGACATTTAAAAATATAAAGAAAAATGCCAGGAAAAAGGTAATCAAAAATGGCTTAAAGTGGTAGCTCCTGGGGAGGGGAGATGAGGTGAAAGGGCTATGATACAGAGATTAATTCTTTTTCATTATCAACTCTTCAATGTTATTTGCTATGGATTTATTTAACTATGCACATATGTATCTTGGGTAAAAATAAGTCATGATTATCCATAATGAAATAGTATGCAGTTACTCAAAAGCATAGGGTAACACTTATGTACTAATGTAAAAAATAATCTAACATATGGTAAGTGAAAAAATATTCATGTTGCTGACTTTTTAAAAGGTATGGAGAAGCATTTTCTCTTTTTACTTTATACATTTAGAATGAAATTTTTACCACAACACGTATTATTTTGTAATTTAAAAAATAAGAACTTCTTAAGCCAAGAAAATCCACTGAACAGCTGCTGAAATTAGTGAAAATGTCTAGAACAAGGAAAACAAAGACAGTAGCTTTCCTATGTGTCTTCAATAATCATTAGAACATGTAATGAGAAAATGTCCCATTCACAATGGTGACAAAAAGAATAAAATACTAGCAATAAGACAGATAACAAATGTACATAAGCTATAACATTTTATAGAAAGCTACATGAAAACACATAAGTGGAGAGGTTAACCATGTTCCTGGTTGGAAAATTCAATATCGTAAACCCATAAACTCTCCTAAAATTAATTTATAGATTCAATGCAGACCGCAACAAAAACCCCAATAGATTTTCTATGGAACTGGTCCAGCTGATTCTAAAATCCATCTGGAAGAGTAAATGTGCAAAATTAGCTAAGAAAATTCTGAAAAAGAAAAATGAAATGGGACTTGCTTTGCTAGATATCAAACGTATTATAAATTTCCAGTTTTAAAAATGTGGCATCAGAACAGGAATGAACAAGATGAATGGAAATGGGAAGAAGATAAACAAGCAATTCACACTTGCACAGTCTGATGGACACATGAAAAGATGTTAAATTTCTCTGATCATAGAGGAAATAACAATTAAGCAATGAGCTACTTGTTGCCCAATTTGTAAGAAATATTAAGAAAAAAAATATCACTGAATTCTGGAAGATACATGGGTAAACTATGTCCCCATATGCTATTTTTGTGAGCAACTTGTTGCAGCCATTCGGGGGACAATTTGGCAGGAAATCTACATATTAAATATGTTTAAACCTTGACCCAGAAATTCTATTTCTAGAACTCTATCCTGGAGTTTATTCATACATGTGCAAAAATATACAAGTACAGTAGTATTAACAAAAAAATCTTAGATATTACCCAAATGCCAATCGTTATGTTAAAGATTATGAACTCTATAGCCATAAAAACAAGGTGGTAGAGCCTTATGTATCATATAGGCAGATATCCCAAGGTACACTTGATACTGAAAGTGGGAAAAGCAAATTTCAGAACATTGTGTATAGCAAAATACAAGTAACTTATTATCTATATATGTATATACATATGTACATAGGAAAAGGTTTGCAAAAACACATAGAAAATGTTTAACAAAAGTTCATTCTGAAAAGGAGAATGGGACTGGTGTAGGACAAAGACAGAAATTCACATTTTTCTTCATATATTCCCATATAAGATTGAATTTGTTGTTGTTGCTGTTGTTTAGGGCAGAACTGTTTGCATCCATTTGTAATTAGATAAATTTTCATAGTACAACATTAAGAGTATTGTAAACCAGTCTACCAAAGAAGAAAAGCCTATGGCAAGTATATGTTTATCATTTTTTGTTTAAGTTGAAACTTTAATTTTTTTCACCTGGACTTTTTTGTAAGAGAGAAAAATTACAAGTAGTACAGAACTGAACATTAAATGTTTACTTTTCAGAGTAATCATTACCTTTTACTTTCTCTTTTTTCCCCCACTATGACATTTACAGTTTGTGTGGAAAAGAATAGGAGAGAGAAGAAGGAAGGAAGGAAAACTTGAGTAATTCCACAAGATGTGCAAAAAGCCCGATTGTATTCTTACTGCAATCGAGTGGCTAGTCTCCTCTCACTACTTCAGAGTGCTGGAAAACAATGGCCTTGAAAGCAGGCTTTGGTTTGTCATAATACAGACAGATGGGAATTTGAGTTGGTGTAGGTCCCAGGACTTGAAAAACACCTGTGGTCTTCCTGCGCACGCGCACACACACACACACACACACACACACACACGAGACAACAGGCAGACAAGACCAAACTGCCCGCTCAGCTTTTTCTTAGCCCCTTCTGTATTTTGCCATAAAGATCTTCCAGATCAGGCTTTGCCACTATATCTTCCCTATTACATGCCAACGCCTTTTTGTAAAACTGCAAATCGCCATACAAATTGTTAGATGTGATTATTACCAGTTTCTGCAAATTACTTTGTAATGCCTTTCTTCCTTTCTCTAATCAACCCCTTGCCATAAAAATAAATGTCAGGAATTTAAGTTAAACAACCACCACCACCCCTTACCTCGTGCCTCGTATGTGCAAAACTTATACAATAAACTGTGGACAAACACAAGCCAAGTAAGACACAAGCCTCACTCTCTAAAAGCCCTCATGATGTCACGGAGAGGACAGCTATGACAACAACCACTTTACTATCGGGCTGAATCCCATAAAGGCTTTACTAACAGGGCAGTTCATGGGGAGGAGGGGAGATTTCTAACCAGATGGGCTCCAGAAGGCTTCATGTGGAAAATGACATGTCACCTAGGTCTTGAGAAAATGGAGGAGCAGGATATTCCAAGAAGGATCCATGTGACAAAAGACTTAAGGATGAGCACTGCCAGGACGTGGTGGTGAAGCCTGATGTGGAGGGAAAGGCAAAGGGAAAAGGAAGATGACAGAACTGGGAATTCCTCCTAAAAAAGAAAATTGGAGCACAAGTTTTCAACAGAATCCCAGTAAATGTCTCTTTTTATTTGAGGATTTTTTTTTTCCTGGCTTGGAATTTACTTCTTGTCTATTGGAGCTATGTAATAGGAAGACTTCACTGTATTTCACTGCATTTGCTAGATTGGGCATTTTGAATTAAAAAAAAAAAAAATTTGTTATTCCCAAATCACTTCATTTGTAATCTGATCACAAAAAGAAAGATGATTCCTGCTTCAAACCCAGAAGGAGAGTGTTTTAGAAAGAATGGGCAGTCCTCCTTGGCTTTCTAAAGCAGCTTGGGGCACAGGAGAGGAGAAGCCAGCTCCCTGATGGGCGCTGAAGAGGAAGGGCCCAGCATTTAACAGCCAATGGGAAAGCAGAAATGTGGATATACCCTATTCTTAGAGGGCAGACTATGGATAAAGTCATCTGGGTACTGTCTGGAAAGCATTTTTATTCAAAGTCCTATTCTCAAAGTACACATACACATCCCAATGAGCTGGTAGGAACATGTCCTATGCAACCCCTTGTTTTAAGGCTGAGTAAGGCAAATTTATTGACTCCTATGTAGTGAAAGTAAAAATTAAAAACACACACTCTCAGAAAATCAGAAGATCTTGAATAAGGGGAAAATGGCAATCCTTTCATAGTCTTAAATGAGCAACCTAGGAGGGCAAAAATACCAATGAAGTTTAAAAATTGCTTAACTGTGAATTTCTAAGACCTCCCCAGAAAAGAAAGACCTAAGAATTATCTTACTGGATTCTCAAAAAGAATATTTTCACAGTAGAGATATCTCCTTCATTGAAAGATAATATCACATCAAGGACTGTCTCAGCAAAAATTACATCAGTTGACGTTTCAGGGACCACGGCTGTGGAACTGGTTGAAGGGGCCGACTCCCAAGTCAGTGGGAAGTCACCCACTAATTACATCTGGCCTGAATCCTGACCGTAGAGTTGATTGGTGAAAGGTACACAGTAGGAATTTCTGCAAGCATGGGTTGGCAGCCTGATCTTCATTCATGTGATGTCCATTCTTTCTAAAACAGGGTTCTTTTTCTCTTGGGATTTTCAGAAATGCTTTATCATCAAGGGTAAATTTTTATAGGTACAAAAACATTCAGAAAGGGAAAGAAAACTCACCCATAATCATACCATGCAAACATAACTTTTCACTTTGAGGTTTCTCTCCTTTTTTCCCCTATGTTATTCCAACACTTTCAAAACATTAATTTATAAGATACATCACAGACTGTATCCAGCTGACGGGAATATATAAAAAAAGAGACCTATCCACGTGAAATGAAAAAAGCAGCACCCTGGAATAATTGTATAGACTACATTAAACTATGTTTGTAGATTCAGTTGCGTGAATTTTCTCTCCAAATGCAATAAAGGCAATACAGTAGAAAATACAATAAAAACATTCTTTTAGAGGAAGATATTCATTACCAGAACCATGTTCCACAGTAACAGTGCAAATGCCCATTCTAGTTAAACAAGGTTGAGTGATTCCCCACTTGCTTCCCTACAATATTGGGACACGATAAAGAAATTGCTACCTAAGTACATTTTATAAAGGTTACAGTAGGCCAAACTCTGAGAACAAAGGAGATAAAAAACAATAATATTCAAAGCAGCAATGGAAAGCAACATAATTTAATTTCACCAGCAGTTGCTTGCTTGGTGCTATTTTACCCTTTGTAGGATTCAGGAATTTCTAACTGGAAAAAAAAAAAAAAAGAAAGAGGAAAAAAGACCAAAAATCTAGATAGTTCATGCTTTTGAATTTGATATACATATCAAATATATATTCAATTTTCAATTAATTCTGCAAATATTCAGTTCAGTCATGAGAGATTAGAACGAAATGCCAATTAAATTTACACATGATGTTAAAGGTTTCCGGATTTGTGTTTTTATTTATTTTTAATTTATGGAGATCCTATTTGCTGGCTATTAGCATAAACGTTCACTTAAAAAGAGTCCTTCAATAAACACGACTGACATATATCAAAGTGCAATATATTAGTATTTTTCTATGAAAGGATCACAAACAAGCCTGTCTCTGGGTATCAGTGAGAAACAAGTATGATGGAGGAAATCTTTCTGCGAAGTACGTGGACCTCAAAAGTATCAGGACAAGTTTGACCCACTCAGAAGATGGCTTATAGTATATTTATCTCTGCTGGTCTCCTGGAGTTATAATGATTACTGTCAGCAGGGATGCCCTTTCCTCTGGCAGAGCTGACACTGCTGAGTACAAATTAAAGGGAAATCAGATTTTTTAGTCTCTGAAAGGATGGCGGAAGTGGGGGACGGACAGGATCTTTCCTTCCGTATCTTTCTTTTCACTGTTTTGAGTTTGTCAAGGAGATTCACACTAGAAAATTTAAACAGAGTGGATGCACACTGAATGGGGAAGTTCTCATTGTGCAGTAAAGTGGTGTGAGACAATCACCCACGTTCCTTCGGCTTTCCCTAGCCCTTATGAAGACAAAAGACATGAACTCCAGTCCTCCTCACCTGAAGTTTGTTCTCACAGCTCCGTCTGTGAAAATTCAAAATGTATTCTGTGACAGATTCCCAAAAGACAAAGGTTGCAAATTTCTTTAAAAAAAATGGATTTCACATGTAAAAAACTCAGAGGCATAGATGAATGAAACAATTATAGAATTCTTTATCATTGGAGGTTTTTGTATTAAGGTTTCAGGATGCCATTGTATGAGAAACAGTGACATGTTTTCAAATCGCTGATGAAGAGCTTAACATAAAGCCAATATTATTCTTCTCAGATTCATGTTTCTCCAGCTTCATGATAATTTGCACTAAAAATGAAAGTCAACCCCTATCCTGACTAGATCCTTAATTGCAGTGAGGTATGCTAATGTGGTAATGACATATTATCAGATGTTGCTTTTACAAAATATCCTACAAGACAGTTACTAGTATACTGTGAAATATTAATAATTAAAAACAAATCACACTTGTCAAAATAAATACATCTGTCTATTACAATATCTTTTTTTCTTCCCTTGCACTTGTTTTTCTGAAATGGCAGGTGTCAAAGTGGGGCTTTTTATTGTAGGATATTCACCCAATTTTGCACACCATTTGGAGGAGACCTGACAGCAGACTAAAATGATTAAATGCAGGCAACAGTGATGTAGCAACATGGAAGAATTCTTTGGAATTCTTGTTCTGAGACAGTCAAAGACAAATGAACGGGCCCCAGAGTAGAACTGTTCCATCTGTGATATTCAACCCAAGCCTTTGGACCCTGGACATTCCCACCCATAGTAGGGAGCCTGGAGTGGACGGACACACAGATGTGCATTCATCAATAGGTGAAGGTGACAATACTCTGAGAGGGATTTCATTTATTACACAATTTGCCGCACAATTCAATGATGAGGCTGCTCGGTTTCATAGTGAATTTTTAAATACTTCACTAATCCAAAAAATTTTCTTACATAACAAAATGGAAATCAACCATTTCCAACTGTTTCTAAGATTCTGCATCCTTGTTGGTTTTCATTTTAAGAGTGAACTGGAGAGCCAGCTTATAAGTTTAGAATTGAGGCCCTTAATTGCCAAGCGAACTGGAGTGTCCCAAAGGCTTGCCTAGAGCATCCATATCTGAAAGGAGATAGTTATAATCTCATTTGTTCTCAGGTCCCAAAGTTTGATAAATTACAAATGGGATGAATCTGAGCTGTTTAATTGAGAAAGGTGAGTAAGTCCATAAAATACCATAGTTCTTTCATCGTTCGTTTCATTCAGATCATTGCAAGAAGAAAACACCACTTACCACTAAGCATGGCTAAACTATTACTCCCATCCTCCTTCCTTTGGACTATTATATGCATCCCCTGCCCTTTGCTGCAGTTTCTTCCTACTCTTGTGAGGATGTGAGACATAAAGAAGGGGAGGAAATGAGTAGAGGAAGCTCACTCATCAATCTACACAAATGAAGGGAAAATGGGGAAACCATTTGCCAACCAACGGGTGGCAAGCTCCTTTAGTTATAAAAGCAGAGTAAGTTCCTGTTAGCGAACAAGGATGTCCTGGTTAATCTCAGCACTCTTCCTTCCAGCAAATCCATTTTCTGAAAGATGGGTTTTATCTTGAGAGTGATTAATAATTTGATGACTAACAACTTCTTTCAAGATCATACGATACTACCACACTTCTCAGACGCTTGAGAACTTTTAGAGCAATACTTGCCTTCAAAAATTTAAGACACGGTCTTCCATCGCAATATAAGGTGTGCTTTCCCAAATATTTTATGTAGTTACTACTTTCAAGCAAAAATAACACTTTTTAAATTTTATATTTTAAAATTACATTCTTCAATAAAAAATCTGAGGGTGAAATCACAAATGCGAATACATTTTAATAGAGACACATATTTAAAATCTCAAGATTCCATTTTTCTTTTTTTTCATGGTTCTTCCTGCCTGGTGGGTAGGAGAAAAGTTTGGCAAATTTTGTTCCTAAAGGTAATATATATATAAACTGCCTATGCCATCCAGAACAGGAGACCTCGTAGTTAATCTGGAAATGTATATCTCCTGAACCCTTAATATTAGGGACCATTCTGTGTCTAACCTCACTAACACCCTGACAGAGAGGAAGCATGACCTAAATGAAACTTGGGAGATCAGTCTTGAAACACTGTCCCAAGGAAAGTTCGACCTGATTTCCTAATTCCTACAAATCATGAAACTTAAAGTGTCAAGTTGGACTGGTAGACCTTGGCAGTGTCTCTTTCATCTGGCACTGGCTCAGCATGGTGGAGAGACAGGGTGGCCAGAGGATGAAGGTCTAGGGAAGGGAGGAATTCTGCATGTCCCTCTATGAATCCTATTTTCCAGGGCATGCTCAATTTCCATTTTAGTAAAGGCACCACCACCATATCAGACAACAATCACGACTTCCTGACCTTGCATGTAATATACTGTCGAATATGAAAAGAGATAAGGAGATGAAATAATTGAGATGTTCACACATGTAGAGTTTCCCATTCTTGCCTGAGTGTCCTTCCACAGGAGGAGCTGGGTCACATCAGCATGTCGTAAGGACAGGCACATTTCTAATTCAAGGCCCTCAAGACCCATCAGCTCCATAGCAACCTCAAAGCTCCCTGTCAATGTTGTTAATGGTAAATCTAAGCATGTGAGTGTCTTCGGTCAGGGCACTCCTAATAGCATCGTGATTGCCAAGTGATTGAGAACAATCATAGGGAGAAGACAGAAATGCCCTATTAGGACTTCGTGGCTATCTCCCCTCCCTCCCCACAGAGCTGCTTTCTTTCCACAGGCACAACAGAGCACTGACCTACAGGAGGGGTACTATATAGCTTTCCCTAGTTCCATGTTCAGCCATCACGAGTTATAAAAATCAAACACTGTAGGGTGGGATGGGAGATATACCCTCATGCTATATGTAAACCCTATTGCTGGGTATCTCCAAAGATGATTCAACATAGCTTATTATTTATATTCTAGATGCTATTTCTTTTATTTTTTAATAAAAGCAATTTAACAGAAATTCCTAAATAGAGGACCCTCATTCTTTTATAGTCCAGAGGAACCATAGGAAAAATTATGCTCACTTCTTTTTTTTTTTAAAGATTTTATTTATTTATTTGACAGACATAGATCACAAGCAGGCAGAGAGGCAGACAGAGAGAGAGGAAGGGAAGCAGGCTCCCTGGTGAGCAGAGAGCCCGATGTGGGGCTCAATCCCAGGACCCTAAGATCATGACCTGAGCCAAAGGCAGAGGCCTTAACCCACTGAGCCACCCAGGTGCCCCATGCTCACTTCTTTTCTTGATCACCTTTAAAATTCCTTCATCTTTCTAATGAAACACCTCTCCACCAATAAAATGGATACAACCTGATGTGGAAGGAAGTTAAGCTAGTAGAGAAGGCTGAGGTTGATGTGGAAAAAAAAATACAAAAATACAAATACAAATCCTTTTGTATTTATTCTCTTCTCTCAACTACATGATCTTCTGGGGGAATCTTCTGGGTCATCACTGATAAAGGTTCATTGACAGCAAAGCAATCCATAGTAAACGAATTCACAGAACCAGGGGATAGGGAAACAAAACCAACCAACCAACCAAACAAACAAACAAACAAAAAACCCACAATATCCCAGACACGTTCCCAGGACCAATAATATGGAAGTTATTATTTTTGTTAATGTTCCGATGCCATGTCCTGCTTCCTAATCATATTTGATTAGGGAACTCATTTCCCCAAAGAGTATCTATTAACCCATTAACAATTCACAACACATCAACTGTCCCTTGTCAATTTTAAAGCTTAAGACTTAAAGATTAACTTTCAAAGCTGTTAGGAACACACCAGTGTACACATTTCGGCCCATTCTGTTACAGTCTTAATCTTTGACGCTTTCTATATGAACACTGGCCTTTGAGAAGGTGTCTTCCATGCTCATTCTTTTATTCTGTATTAAATGCCCTTAAACCTCAGGGTCTACCTACTTTGGTCCTGCAGGCTCTGGAGTAATTCCCACTCATTAACTGAGTAAATCACCATCTCTGTGCCTGTTTCCTCATCTCTAAAAGGGACACAGTGATCAAATTAGCTGGTCCCCAAGAGGGTTCAGCATGTCTCCCCCAGAACACTCAATAAATGTTGGCTATTACATATCTGAGGAAGATTGAGATCAAGCCCCACAAAATAAATGTGATCCTCATTCACCTTTGACCCCATTCTTACCTTCATCTCTTATGCTCAATGAATAGTCTCTTCCACCCACATTCTGACTTAAAAGTGGAAAAAAACCATGTTATCTCAGCAGGAGACAACAGTCTGGCTCTTTAATTTCTCTAATCCTCCCATCTCAATTAGCAAATCATTTCTAAGTGCAGAGGTGGGCAGAAAACTGCGAAGGTTTTTAATGACCACTCTTCACCTTCTCAATAAGGTTTGCTACATTTCGAGATCAATAGCATCAATTATACCAGTTGCCACACCAACCGTCACTTTGTGGGAAAGATTCAGTAAAGACAGTTCCACATTTAAACTTGGTCTTTCATCTGGGGCACTACTTGTTTTGGTGGCTCTCAATGCAGCCCACACCCTCTGCAATTCACAGAAAGAGCTATGAAATAAAATGGATCCTCAAGATACCTTACTAGCATCTTCAGAAACACAATTATAGTGAAACACATTAAATGTGCCCAGCATCACTGGGCTGGGACATTGGGCTGCTTGGTAGGTGGGTCTCTGGAAGAGCTTCTGGAGAAAGCCCCTAACCTGATCCCAGGGGCCACAGGACTGGCCTGAGATGTTTATATGATGTGTTTGAATAAAGTGACAAGGGCTATCTCCTAACTGCTATGGAAGCCCCCTCCAAATGCATGTGAGAAAGATTTTCCCCCATCTTTAAAGACCTTTAACAGAAATTTTAGTAATTCTAAAAATGCAAAGATAAATATAGAACAAAGAATACCCATCTACCCTTTGATCAGATTCACCAATTTAACATTTTACCTTATTTATCATTTGTTGTACCTCTTCCTCATTCCCCCAACCCAGAACTATTTAAAGGTAGATTATGTAGCTCTTTATCCCTAAAATAGTTACATATATCCAGTCCTTTATCATCCAAGAATAGGGGTATTCTTACTTGGCCACAGTGAAGTTACTAACTTAATTTTTACATGAACGCTGTTCTCCAATCTACAATTAGTATTCCAAGTTCTATCAGCTGCCTCATATATATCTTTTATCCCATTTTTATGCCCTCCAGTATAGGATCTGGTCTACAGTCAGATTATTTTCTTTACCTGTCAGGTTTTGACAACCTTTAATCTGGAATATTAAATAGTCTTTTATAAGAACTTTCAATGTCTTCTACAGAATTGACCTTTTTGAAGAATATAGTTCTCTACACCCTCATTTATTATTTATTTCAATAGAACATTCCTCACATTAAGTGTGTCTACTGTTCCTCACAATTAGATTCAGATATCACTGTGGACCAGAATACTACTTAGATGATGTATCCTTCTCCCTATCACAGCTTATAATGTAAAATGTCTCATTGATGAGGCCAATTTTGATCATCTGGTCAAGGTGTAGCCCAATTTCTGAACTGTAACACTGCTACAGATTTTCTCCCTCACCACTAATAAGCAATATGCAGGAAGACACCAAGACCATACACATATTCTCTTCCTCCTCATCAAAATTTTTCCCTAAGGATGCCCGAGTGGCTCAGTCAGTTAAGCCTCCAATTCTTGGTTTTGGCTGGGGTCATGATCTCAGGGTCATGAGATCAAGCCCCACATCTGGTTCTGTGCTCAGTGGGGAGTCTGCTTGGGATTCTCTCTCCCTCTGCCGCTTTATCTCTTTTTAGAATAAGTAAAATATTTTTTTAAAAATTCTCCCTAAATTTAGTATCAATTGAGGATTCTTGACTGACCCCATCTTTACCATGCCTCTTCCAGCTCCTGTACACCCTCTGGCCTTCCCCATTCATCACTCAGCCCTCAGCATTCTACTGGGAGAAAGACCTTCCTTTTCCCTCATTTATTATTGTGTTTGCCTTTTGGTTACTGAGAGGACTGATGGATTCCTATTATTTTTAATGGTTTATAATTCATTATTACCCTTAATTATGTTGATGCTCACACTGTCTAAGATTTGGCAGGAGAACCCCTTTCATGCTGATTTCTATATTCTTGCAGTATCCTCCTATCTTTTTTTTTTTTTTAAGTATCTCCTTCCTTTGTAGTAGAACAAGAAGATTCAGGATCTTTTACCCATCCTACCCATCTTGCAATCAGCCATTTCTTTCTTTAAAAAAAAATTTATTGAGGGGCACCTGGGTGGCTCAGTGGGTTAAAGTCTCTGTCTTCGGCTCAGGTCACAATCCCAGGTCCTGGGATCGAGGCCCTCATAGAGAGCCTGCTTCCCTTCCTCTTTCTTTGCCTGCCTCTCTGCCTACTTGTGATCTCTGTCTGTCAAATAAATAAAACCTTAAAAAAATTTCTAAAAAAAAAAATTTATGAAATTCAATTAGCCAACATATAGTACATTAGTTTCAAATGTAGAGTTCACTAATTCATCATTTGCATGTAACACCCAGTGCTCATGACATCATATACCCTCCTTACTGCCCATCACCCAGTTACTCCATACCCCCCACCTCCCCTCCAGAAAACCTCAGTTTGTTTCCTAGAGTTAAGAGTCTCTCATGGTTTGTCTCCCTCTGATTTCTTCCCACTCAGTTTTCCGTCCCTTCCCTACAATTCTTTGGGCTATTTCTTATATTCCACGTATGAGTGAAACCATATGCTGTCTTTCTCTGGCAATCAGCCATTTCTTCATCAATCTCAGATTCCTTAGAATGGGGAACAGAGATGAAACTAGGGAGGGTCATTGCTACTGAGGTTTTTTCCTTGACATATTGAGCAAACAGAGCTCAGAAATACATGCAGATATACACAGATACAATTATATACAAATACAATTATACATGCATATATACAAAATACATATTTTAAAATCATTAATTCACTCAGATACTGCCAGTTTTTGTATATCCCCATGGGGGTGCTTCCTTGTCTTCTCCCATTCCATATTTGTGTGTCTATTCCAAAGTGAGATCCCAACATCAACAGATTTATTTATTTGCTTGTTCCTATAATATATCTAAGATAGCTTGAAAATTGCTTTGCCTGATCCCCAAACAAACATACCAAGAGAGGTGAGGATTTGTTTGCAACTGCCACTCCACCCTTCCCAAGACGAAGGATATATAATCAAATTCTGTGTTTCTAAGATACATGGATCCTCCCTTCCTTCCTTTTCCCTTCAGTGGGATTTAAATATTCAATATGAAATATTGTTTCATTTGTTGCAGCTTGCTTCCAATTCTTACTGATTTTATTTTCTGAATTTGTATGCACGACAGTCTTTCAAAAGTTAAAACATAAAAATATGTACTCAAAGAAGTATAAGTATTTTTTCCTTCCATATCCCTTCCATCCTATTTTCTACTCACCCCTTATAAACACTTCATTGTTTCCTGATTCTTCCTGTGTAGCTCTTAGTAAAGATAAGCAGAAATATGCATGCTTTTTAATTTTCCCTTCTTTCATACATAAAAAGAAGCATACTAACATAGTCTTTGGAGCATAGCTTTTTTTCTCATTTAAGTATATATTCTAGAAATCACTCCATTCTAGAGGTCTCCTCATAACTTTTTTTTACAGCTGCATAATGGTATAGTGTGTGCATATATTATAGTTTATAGAATGAATCTCTATGTTTGGACACTTTAGTTCCCAATACTTTGCAATTACAACAAATGCTTCAATGAACAACCTTATGCATATATATATTTGTATTGTTGGAGGTTTATCTTCAGGGTAAATTCTTAGAAGTGGGATTGCAGGGTCAAAAAGCAAATGCACATATTACCAAATCCTCCTCTGTGAAGATCTGTAACCATTTTCTATTTCCATTAGCAATATATGAGAGTGCCTGTTTCCAAAAAATATATATTCTTAAGCTTTTAAATTTGCCAGTCTGGTGGATGAGAATTTTACCAGTGTTGGTTCCATTTATACGTCTGATTGTGAGTGAACTTGAATGTTTTTTCTTGCACGTTCTTTTTTGTGAATTGTTCATGTCATTTGCTATGTTTTCTATAGGATTTTTGTTCATTCCCCCTTAATTTTCAAAAGTTGATTTCTAATTAGGGTTATTATCCCTTTATCTGTGATAAATGCTGAAAATATTTTCTCCCAGAGGCCACTTATCTTTTAAATTCTTTGCTTATGGTGTTTTTTCCTTTTGAGTATTTTGTTTGCTTTTTGACCTGCAGAGATTTTATTTTTTTATGGAGACAGTTTTATCTTTTGTTTTGCTGTATTAGAATTTTTCTCCAAAGAAGACATACAAATGGCCAAAAGACAAATGAAAAAATCATCACTTTGCATTAGAGAAATACAAATCAAAACCACAACGAGATACCACCAAACACGGGTCAGAATGGCTAAAATTAACAAGTCAGCAAAAAACAGATAAGGATGTTGAGGATGCTGAGAAAGGGGAACCTTCCTACATTGTTGGTGTGAAAGCAAGCTGGTACAGTCATTCTGGAAAATAGTAAGGAGGTTCCTCAGAGGGCTGAAAATAGAGCTACCCTATGACCCAGCAATTGCACTACTGGGGATGTACCACGAAGATACAAATGCAGTGATCTGAAAGGGCACCTGTACCCCGATATTTATTAGCAGCAATGTCCACAATAGCCAAACTATGGAAAGAGCCCAGATGTTTATCGACAGATGAATGGATAAAGAAGATGATGTGGGATATATAAATATATATATAATGGAATACTATGCAACCATCAAAAAATGACATCTTGCCATTTGCAATGATGGGGATGGAACTAGAGGCTAATATGCTAAGCAAAACAAGTCAATCAGAGAAAGACAATTATCATATGATCTCACTCCTATGTGGAATTTAAGAAACAAAACAAAGGATCATAGGGGAGGAGAAGAAAAAATAAAACAAGATGAAATCAAAGAGGGAGACAAACCATAAGAGACTCTTAATCATAGGAAATAAACTGAGGGTTGCTGGAGGGGAGGGCAGTGGGAGGATGGGGTAACTGGGTGATGGGCAATAAGGAGAGGACATGATGTAATGAGCACTGGGTATTATACAAGACTGATGAATCACTGACCACTACCTCTGAATATACAATATTCATTATATACAATATATATTATATATTAATTGAATTTAAATTTAAAAAATAGAACTTTCAATAATCACTCAAAAGCCTTTCCCTACACCCAGGTTTTAGAGGGATTCAGTCATGTCTTCTTCAGTATACATATAATTTTTTAAATTTTTTCAGCTTCTAGAGCTCTGAAGCATTTGGAGTACACTTTCTTGTACATGGTATGAGGAATATGAATCTGGCTATTCAGTTTTCTCAACACCAATTTTCATACAAAGAACTATTCATGTCCATGACTTAAGATACTTAATTTTATTCTATACTGGATTTCTTTAAGGTTTCTTTTTTTTTCTTTTTTTCTTTTTTTTTTAAATATTTTATTTATTTATCTGACAGACAGAGATTGTAGGTAGAAAGGCAGGCAGAGAGAGAGAGGGGAAGCAGGCTCTGTGCTGAGCAGAGAGCCCGATGCGGGGCTTGATCCCAGGACCCCGAGATCATGACCTGGGCCGAAGGCAGAGGCTTAACCCACTGAGCCACCCAGGTGCCCCTCTATATTGGATTTCTATAAGTAATTGGTTTATCTTGGAGTTGTAGTCTGTTCTAGTGGCTTCTGTTTTATGCAGGCAGGTACTGTGTTTTTTGGTGCACAGGTCTTCATAATTGTTATAACCACTGTAGAATATGGCTTCTCAGGTTATAGAGAGTTTTCTGTCTTATTCAATGCCATTTGGTTTGAAGTTCACTTTGTCTGGAAACCTATAAGAGTTTTGCACTTATGTGATTTTAAATGTCACATTCATTGTACTGTCTGATTAACACATTTTTTGATCACTAGCACAGCTTTGTACTAGAAGAGTACAATGACAAGTAATTAATTGGAAGCATGATGTGGAGAGTTTGCAACTCCTCTGCGTATACGGCATGGTAACCCTAGAGAAGCAAGGAGATATTGCAGTGAATAAGTTTCTTAAATGTTCTTTTGCATTATTTGTAGTGGCTATAATTACATATGGTAAAAGAGTTGAATTGGTTATACAAAGTCTAGTTAACATAGTCAACTGAATGTCTTTGTCCAGAGATTCGTTTTTCTGTTCATTTAGTATGATTGAGAAGCTTAAAGATCTTATAAGAATACTAGGATAAAGTATATAGGCAGGCATCATTATTCTTTCATAAGGGAAAATTCACAGAAATAAAAATAATTGAATTTTTCAGTTTGGAAGAGACTAGATGTGACAAAAATGAGGCTCAGCAAGGTGAAAGGACTTGCCTAATCACACAGCTAGTTAGCCCCAAGTCCCTCCCATCATGCAGGCTGTTTCACTTGTCAAGTGCTCTTTTCATGTTTCTGTACTCATTACTGTGCACCTCAGAGGGCCATCTTCACCTTACGAATACCTTAGCAAATGGAAAATTTGTGTGCCCAAACAAGCCTATATGACATGCTTTGTTTTTATCCTTTTTTCATGGGCCATTTATATAAGAAATGAAATATTCAAAGTGTACCCACCTCAGTAAAAAAAAGGGGGGGATGGGCAAGGAGAAAACAGAGGGAATGGGTGAAAATGGGTTTCACCGCCTGAAAATAGTCCCTGGGTGCCATTATAGCGATGACTAAACAGGCAGGTGATGCATGCGTGGGCACTCGAAGCCCACACCCCTAGGGATTGTCATTCTAGTCAATCTAAAGGACCCTGAGGTGATCACCACCGATATCCAGGCTGACCAAGAAGATCCTACTGGCTCAGACTGGAGGATGGATGGTGAGTCAACACGCATGTGTGTGTGTGTGTGTGTGTGTGTGTGTGTGTGTGTGTTTGAAGAAAAACTAGTCAAACCACCAGACTGAAAATCATTCTGAGGTAAAAGCTGTTAAGAGTCATGTAGAAAAAAATCTCGCCTGCTTACTCACAGACACTTACAGCAGCAGCAGCAGGAGCAAAAAACAGAGGCTAATCAGAAGGGAAAAAAAACATGCCCTAAAAATGCTCCAATGGAGCAACAGCCATGTCCTAGAAAAGGGGTGTCCTGTGGCAACAGAGAATTTAAATCCCCAAGAGTCACCGAAACTGTGCCCGGTTTCTTTCACTCTCTCCCCAGTTCCAAACCTTGTAAATCCCCAGGGAGCTCTTTGTGTAGAGATAATTTCTCAAGACTACTTAGAAGGTACATTCATACATTTATAGGAAGGCATGTGATGATGGCGTGTTTATATGTGAAGGAGGAACAAGGAATCTACTAGTCTATTTTCAAGGGAGAAAATTCAAAGAATTTTCACATCACCACCTACGGACCAGGACAATGCCTTCTGGAAAAATAAACACCACACCTTTCATGGGTTTTCAGACCGCAACGCAAAATTCAATTATATATTTTAAAATCCCTATCAGGATTGTTTCCTCCTGCAGGAGAAAGTTTCCATAAGTAGAAGGAATTGCAAATGCAAATGGAAAATTGGAAAAAAAAAAAAAGACAAAAAGGCTCATTACAGTCCTCAGTATCAGGAGATTCTATTCTAAGCTATTTACTCAATTCTTCTTGTCATTCTCAATTGCATCTTCCAGGCTGTGCTCCGACTCGTAAAAGAATAGGGACAGAACGAAGTCTCAAAGGCAAGTCCTTTTCTCCACACCCCTGGGAATACCTTAGAGCTCACAACGGGTTAATGAAGAAGGCACTGATTCTTGATCTCATGGAGAAAGAGCTCACCAATTAACAAGCCCACAGGAAAGCACAAAGCAGTTTCATATCAAAACAGAAAAGCCCTGCAATTTGCAACTGTCCAAAAAATGCATGATCTATCAGGAAATAATGGAGAGGAATAGAAATTTTGAAATAGGCTCGGTGCATATTTAAAAGTGCCTTTTTCCAGATAAATAATTCTAGATGAACAATTTCATACACACAGAACATTTGAATAATTCCATAGAATCCATTTTACCAGATCTTTCTGCCTAATTACAAGTCTTTGAACCAGACAACGGTACTTGAAAGATCAATGCCCGGCTGCACAAAGCATATATAAGGCGTAATTAAGAGGACGGCTCGACGGAGCATTGGATAACATGCATATGGATGTGTGAAGTCCCCACATGTACACACTTTCTATTTGTGATATGTGCTGTGGAAACATACATTTCCACTGTCCTAAATGTCTCTGGCTGCCATTTTGTAAATGAAACAATCAAATAAAATGGAATTTTTAAAAAGCAATGCAAGCAAGCTTCAGATAATGCTTGAATTTCTACGTATAAAATCAACCCAAACTAGATCTGGGAGTATTTATTGCAGACCATTCTGTTATTTCCTATTTAGACCAAAATTTGGTTTATCTAGGAAATAATGTGGATTTTAAGTTTTTTTAAAGATTTTGTTTATTTGACAGAGAGAAACACAGTGAGAGAGGGAACACAAGCAGTAGGAGAGGGAGAGGAAGAAGCAGGCTCCCCGTTGAGCAGGGAGCCAGATGTGGGGCTCGATCCCGGGAACCCCGGGATCATGACCTGAGCTGAAGGCAGACATCCAATGACTGAACCACCCAGGCACCCCAATAATGTGGATTTTAAATAGGTGCCATAATTTGTTCAACTTCCTTCTCATTTTCTAATTCTAAATTAAGAGAGTCAAAGATTAATACCTTGGACTACTCAGGAGGTATATTTGTACTTTTCAGGAAGGAATATGGTAGAGTGTGTATTTAAGTGTGGGCATTTCATTTGTGAACTAGGAAGGTATACTTAATCTCTGGGAGGTAAACAAATGGAAGTCACAGATATTGGGTGTTCTCAGCCCTCAGGGGAGGCAGGTCTAATGAATATAAGAGATGACAGGCAAAAAAAAAAAGGCATCTAAGATATCGGCTGGCATCAAGGACATAAATAATAAATAGTAAATTAATGTTGACCCAATAAAGTGACAGGATTCACCAACATATTAGATAGGATAAGAAAAAGTATGAGGAGTCAAAAATTGCAGGAAAATTAAAATTTCTGCCTGGACTGTTGGAATAATAGACTGTTAGAGTTGCAAAGAGCCACAAAAACAGTCTGGCCCAATTCTCCCATATTAAGGAGTGAATCAGGGTTGGAGCCACGGACGGCCACTGAAAGCCACGGGCTGAAGAGCCCCTGCCTTCTTCACCATTTCCACTGAGCCACACTGCCTCCAATGCCTAGATCCCTCCCACCCAGTGAACTTTTCTTCAGTAGGACTGCAGAAAATTAATGGGAAAAAATAGCAGAGGACATCAGAATCTACTTCATTGCCCTTTCTTATGTGTATGTTTCTGCTAGATTGAGAGGAGGATGCAATGGCTATAAAATGCTTATGAAGTAGTATATCTATAATATGGTAATAATAATGCTTATTAAATCAGAGGTAATATTTGGACCTTATGACTTTCAGTGCAATTAAATAAAGGACATGTAACCAGAGGATAACACACTTTGTACATTTGCAATTAAGGAGAAAAATACAAAGCAACTGAATGGGAAATGTTCCTTTGTCTCCTTTCTCTTTCTATTCCTACATGTCATCCAATTAAGATGTAGTTATTACACACTTTTATTTATCAGTATTTTGAGACCACGATGGCTAATAAATGGCAAGAAGTAAAACTAAATTTGTACTTATTAAATAATGAAGGGATTGCTCCTTCATTGCCAGGGGGTGCTAGGCTGGGATGGGAATGATTGAACTATAGCACTTTGACCTCTGCTCACCAGTGGGCCCTGGGTGACCTGGGGCATGAAATGCTTTGGTCTTCAGCTTCCTCCTCTAAAACACTGACACGGTTGAATCAAGAATCTCTAAAGTTTCTCCTATAGCTCTCTTATTCTTCCATTATTCTCTCCCTTGTATTTTTGTTCTTTATGCAAATGCTGAATTCTCAAAAGACAAGCAACTCTCAGAGGAGAGGTATTAATGATAAGCAAGAAAGAAAGTGGTAGTGGCTACAGAAGGTCAGGATTGTGTATGGATTTCAAGGATTCAAAGTCTCCCTGTCCCTAGGATGCATGCTAGACTGTAATTATTTGCAGTGTTTAACCAGAGAACTGTTAATTACCCTCTTTACTATAAAACAGAAAGAATATTGACTTTTCTAAATTTGATTTTTGGCTGAGAGACTCTTTGCCAATTCCTTTGGACAATAAATTCTGAATAGTGGTGTTTTAGATCTCCCAGACAAATGTTTCTTTCATGAAAATGGGTGAGGATGAATGAATTTCAAAACGTCATCATTTAAGCTACCATTTATTCTCCTCTATTACAAATTCAATAACCTTGAACCAGAGTTAATGGAAATTCATGATAAGTAATAAAAATCAAACTGGCCTCAAGTTCCCATGGCTTCAAATATGACGATAAACTACCAATTCCTCAATTTCTCTCCCCAGCCTAGATCTCTCTACAGAGTTCCAAGATCAAAAAGACAGACCCCTCCACCTGGATGCCTTCCTAGACTCTCAAACTGCGCAAATATATCCATCACCTGCTTCCCTCCCTCTCAAGCCAGCTCCTCCTCCAGCATTCTGGGTTTATGTGAATGTTTCCATAATCCAGCCTGGTTCCTGAGGCTCCATGACGCTCTCCTCTCCCTTGCCCCAAACACTGTTGATTCATGCTCTCAAGATCATCCTAAACAATCTAATCTTCCCTACGGGTTGCACCTTAATCCAGCATTCTAAAGTGAATGTCTGATGATTTTTCCCACCAAAAGTTCTCATCCTCCTGAGCCTTTGGCAAGTTCCTAATATCCCATATGCTTTGTTCCCTTTTTATAGTCTTTTCATAGATCATCCTTTTTGAGTGGGAACGTCCTTTGCTCCCTTCCCTGCCAGACTAACTCCATTTGAAACTCAACTCAGCCTTCTACTGCTCAGCCTCAGCCTTCATGGATTTACCATTTATCTTCCCATAATGTGATAGGCATCCTTCTAGCACAGTCCTCACTGCATGGCATTTAACCGCTATTGGACTGTGAGGCCAGAAGAGCACTGTCTGTGTTTTTATTTATGTTATCGGTTAATTCCCAGCATAGAATAAATGTTCAATAAATGTATTGAACAAATCTGTATGGGGCAACAGGTCTAGGAGGTGGGTAATCCCAGTCCAAGGTACCTGAAACAGTTCAGGTCCATCCCTTTCAACCCAGCCTAATTCTTCACTCACAAAAGTATCCACATGTGGACAATAAATTAAAGGGTCACTGTCTATCAGTCCCAATACAAGGTACACTTCTAGCCTTATTAATTACCAATATCATTTAAAAGACTTGTCAGTCCATACATAGGGAGAAATCTGGGAAGGATGACCACCAAACTATGTCCTTGCCCAGGTGCTAAAATTTCAGGGGACTTTTTTCCTCCTTTTTATTTTTATTAATTGACTTTTCTTTCATTCCTTGCATATGCATCACTGTTACCAAAATAAATCTACTTTGAAAAAGCCCACCATATAATTTATTTCATGTGAATTTTTAAAGAAGATTCAGCTTTATCTTCACAGCTATGGAAAATGCCAAGGTTCTTTGAATTTTAAGTCAACTAAGCCTATGACAAAATGGTCCCATCACAAAGATAAAGGACATCTGAAGTTTGTGATTATATTCACAAGTATGTCATCCAAAACTTCATTCCAAGAAATATGAAACAAAACTAAAATAAAATAAACAGTTCTGGTGGTCAGGATGCCAGAATATCCAGACATTTGGTTGGAAGCAGCCGCATAGGGTCAACTTCCACAGCTGGTGATGAGAATAAATGCACAGACCAAACTTTCAAAGAGGAACAGCATATGGAAAACATTAAATGGAACATAAACATTGCTAATCAGAATCCAACAGAGGTAATCTAAAAAACATCCTCTTGTGTGAATATGCTTCCACAATCAATTCTATTTTGCAGGGCAATGGCTTTTATTAGTTTAAACAGCTAAAGCTTAATGGTATGTTAGTCTGGGAGAAAAGTAATCATGTTTCCTATCAAATTGTTATAGTCATTAAACATATATGGCAAAGCATCATTGGTTAAGAACTTTTAGCTGGTACTTAAATATAGGCTAATAATAAATTTTTGATCAAGTTACAATTCCAAAGAATGTTCCGGACCAATTACTTTCAGTTCTCTTCTTCTATTTTCTAGCTGACTTGCAGATGCATCAACAAGCGAACACTACAAGCCCATTTGTTCTGCCTAAACAGAGATATTTAAGAAATCACCTCCAGCTTTGTAGATCTGAAGTTGAAACAGTTGCTTACATCTCTTCCAGAGTTGACAATTCCTAGCAGACGAATGGTTAGTAAGTCTTGTACATCAACTGGAAGGGGGATGATGGTGGAGTACATCTTGGTCTGTCAGAGGCTTTGACCTTTTTTGGCAGTGGACTGGGAAGCATAGCAATGCTCTCCACAATCTACTTCTTTAAAACAGATAGAAAGCTGGCCTCAGAGAAAGAAGTCTCCCCCACTAACCAGAATCAAGATAACTCGCTGATAAGGTAATGTGAAGTTCCAGAAATATGTGTTTAAATTCTGTCACATAACCTTCATCAATTTACTTAAATCTCTTAAAGAGTTCCTACAGAACACTGGGTTTGGGTTAAATCAGCAGTCCATCATCTAAAGTATAGAGCATAATATATGAATAAACTCAAACGATACATTTTCACCTAAATTTCCCCTTGGGAGATGAATTTCGTTTGATGGCAGTGATAATCCATCCGCTCAGAGTGACATCCTGCCAGGGCTCCAGAAGTCCTGAGGGGAGCTCTCTTCAGGGAATCACAACATCTGGAACCAATATCTGAGAGAGCTGATGCGTTTTCTCAATACCTACCCTCTTCCACACTTTGTCACATTCTCTATACTTTTTGTCCAGAACACAGTGCCCCACAGAGCATCAAATTGATATCATCAACTGAATTCTGGGGATTTCTGCTTGAATATCTGACTGGAACTTCATACTCAGATTCCACCCATCTAAACCAGATGACTTAATCAGCAGCCCCCACCTCAAAGCCAGTTCTTTCAAATTCTGAATCTTTGTGAATGGTTTTACCATGTGCACAGTTAGAAAAGCCAGAAATCTTTACCTCATCTTTGATTATCTTCTCTATCTCACACTCCCTGCACCAATGTAGTTGCCATCTTTGGCTTATCTAATATATCTAATTTATCCAATACTACCTCCTAAATGTTTCTTGCATCATCTAATGTTAATTCCATGCCACTCCCATTTTGAGTTACTATCCCATCTCTTAAATTACTCCAATTAGCTTCCTAAAGGCCTCCTTGCCTCTTTTAATCACCTCCATAACTAGTGACCTCCTCAATCTGAGCTCTCCATATTATAGGCAGAGTGATCATACTAACACTCAAATTATCAAGTCATTCCCCAGTTTAAAACTTTGTCCAAAACAAACTCAAAGTGGATTAAATGTAAGTCCTGAAATCAAACTTCTAGAAGAAAACATAGGGAAAAAGCTCCTTGACCATGATTTCTTGGATACAATATCAGAAACACAGGCAACAACAAAAGCAAAAATAAACAAGTGGGACTCCATCAAACTAAAAGCTTCTATACGGCAAAGAAAATAATCAACAATATGAAAAGGCAACCTACTGAGTGGGAGGAAATATATGCAAACCAAATATCCGAAAGGGGGTTAATATTTAAAGCATATAAGGAACTCATACAACTCAATAGCAAAAGCAAAACAAAACAAACAAAAACCGAACCCAAGTAACCCAATTTTAAAAAACAAACAAACAAAATAAGCAAAGGGCTGAATAGACATTTCTCCAAGGAAGACATATAAATAGTCCACAAGGAAATGAAAAAGTGCTCAACATCACTAATCATCAAAGGAACGCAAATCAAAACCACAGTGAAATATCACCTCATATGCTAGAATGGCTATTACCAAAAGGACAAGAGATAACAAATGTCAATGAGGATATAGAGAAAAGGGAACCCTACTGCATGATTGGTAGGAAGCACCATTCACAACAGCCAACATAAGAAAACCCCAACTGTCTGTAATGGATGACGGGATAAAGAAAGTGTGGTGTTAACACACACACACACACACACACACACACACACACACACATATTATTCACTCATAAAAAGGAAGAAAATCTTGCTATTTGCCAAAATGTGGATAAACCTGGAAGATATTATGCTAAGTGAAATAAGCCAAACACAGAGAGACAAGTAATCTATGATCTCACTTACACGTAGGCTAAAAAAGTCAAGCTTATAGAACCAAAGAAACAATAGTGCTTGCCAGAAAAAGGTTAGGGTGCAGGTGGGGAAATGTTATCTAAAGGATACAAACTCTTAGCTACAAGATGAATAAATTCTTGGGTCTAATGTGTAGGATAGGAATTAAAGTGCATAATACTGTATTATATATTTGAAATTTTCTGAGAGTAGATCTTAAGTGTTCTTATTACATACATACAAAAAAAGTAACTATGCAAGGTGACAGATCTGTTAATTAACTTGATTATGGTAACCATTTTACAATGTATACATTTATTAAATCCTGTTCTGCACCTTTTTTAAAAAATCACATGGTACCACCTAAATATATACATTTTTCCCTTTTTTCCAATTTTTATTTAAATTCTAGTTAATTAAAATATAGTGTAATATTGGTTTCAGAAGAATTTAGTGATTCATTACTTACATATAACACCCAGTGTTCATTTTAGCAAGTGCCTTCCTTGCTACCTGTCCGCCATCTAGCTCATCCCTCACCAACCTCCCCTTCATCAACCCCCAGTTTGCTCTCTACCGTTAAAAGTCTCATAGTTTGCTTACCTCTTTTTCCCTAAATATATACAGTTTTTATTTGTCAGTCAAACCTCAATTAAGCTGGGGGGGAGGGGGAAACAAACAAACAAAAAAAAACCCAACTCTGTGCCCCCGGCCTTATCTGCTTATCTGTCTAGTTTTCTCTCTTCTTGCCCTTCCCATCTCTATCTTGAGTTCTTTTCTCAGTTACACGAAACATCTACCACTTTACCGGTTTCTTGTCTTCCCTCACTTCTGGGCCATATATTCTATTACTACTCTCTTCACTTGGTCAGCTCCTACTCATCTCTCAAGCCCCAGATCATGTTACTTCCTAGAAGCTTCTTCCTCGTATGTACCCCCAAAGCATCTTATCCCTACCCTCATCTTCTGTATTTTAATTTACATAGATTATATACCTTCCACATTTGTCTCACTCCCTACTGGGTTCCTAGGGACTAGCAAGTCCCTGGAAAACATTATTATCCAATAAATGTTCACTAACTCAAAGTCTGAGCCTTGGATCCTTTTCCTTCTATACAATAGTTATTAAATCCTATGCAAGTTACCTTACTACACTGAACTCCAGTATCCTTTTAGTAAAACGGGAGAATAATACCCATCTCACAAGATTATGCTGAAGGTTAAAGAGCTCACACACACAGGGACCCTTGGCATAGAGCTTGACATTGATAATGAACCTACTGTTCTACAAACTGGTGACCCAAGGGTCAGTTCTGGGCTGTTAGATGTATTTTGTTAAGCTCAGACTGTTATTTAAGTTTGAATGGTTTCATATAAAAACTTGAGGTTTTACTTTATTATGAAACAAGGCTAAGAGCTGACAGCCATGAATAAACGCGACATTCAGCCAGAGCCAATAACATCAACCCTTTCTGAACAAAACACAGGGTTCAGTTTGCCACAGGCCTCACTAATCCTTATGATCTTAACCCTGACCTGCTTCTCAGTTTTAGACCATCTGTGCATAAGACCTTTGCTGTACAAAATTATGGAAGACCACTGAGATGAAAAATATCAGGAGGGAGTCAAGATGGCGGAGAAGTAGCAGCTGAGACTACATCAGGTAGCAGGAGACGAGCTAGATAGCTTATCAAACCATTGCGAACACCTACAAATCCAACGGGAGATCAAAGAGAGGAAGAACAGCAATTCTGGAAACAGATAATCGGCCACTTTCTGGAAGGTAGGACTGGCAGAGAAGTGAATCGAAAGCGACAGGAGGATAGACGGCGGGGGAGGGGCCGGCTCCCGGCAAGTGGCGGAGCAACGGAGCACTAAATCAGGACTTTTAAAAGTCTGCTCCACGGAGGGACATTGCTCCAGAGGCTAAACCAGGGTGAAGCCCACGTGGGGTCAGTGAGGCCCCAGGCCCCGCAGGGTCACAGAAGGATCGGGGGTGTCTGAGTGTCGCAGGGCTAGCAGGTATCGGAGCGGGGAAGCCGGCTACAGAGACAGAGCCGAGGAGTGAGCTCTCAGCTCGGGGTTACCTTGGACCGGTCGCAGGCTGGGTGAGCTCGGAGCGCAGGCAGAGGCGAGGGAGATGGGAGTGATTGGGGCTTTTCTCTCTGAGGGCGCACTGAGGAGTGGGGCCCCGAAATCTTGGCTCCTCTGGGCCGGAGATTGGGAGGCCGCCATTTTCATTCCCGTCTCCGGAACTCTACGGAAAGCGTTCAGGGAACAAAAGTTCCTGAAAGCGAAACCGAGCGGATTACTTAGCCCGGCCCCAGATAAGGGCGATGCATCTCTGCCTCGGGCAAAGACACTTGAGAATCACTACAACAGGCCCCTCCCCCAGAAGATCAAAAGAAATCCAGCCAAGACCAAGTTCACTTAACAAGGAGAGCAGCGGAACTCCAGAGGAGGAGAAAGTAAAGCGCGGAATTCATGGCTTTCTCCCCATGATTCTTTAGTCTTGCAGTTAATTCAATTTTTTCGTTAATTTTATTTTTTTTTCTTTTTCTCTTTTTCTGCTAAATTTTATTAACTTTTACCCTTTTCTTTTTTTAACATTTTTTAGCTAGTTTATCTTAACAATACCTTTTCCAAAAAAATAATAATCTTTTTTGAACCTTCATTATGATAGTCATATTTTATCCTTCATAGTAGTTAACTTTACTTTTTGTATTCACATAAGGGTTTTTTATTCTAAAAAATTTGGGGTACAACTTCCTCTAGTAGATCAAAAGACACCCTGAATCTAGCTCCAGGCTTGTTCTAGTCTCCAGCCTGAGCAAATTCTCTCCACTTTCTTTTTCTTTACTCTCCCAATCAACTTAATCAACTCCTTTTTTTTAGAAATTAAAAAAAAAAATTTGTTTTTCATCTTTATAGGCATATTCCATCCCTTCACTGTGTTTACTCTTATATACATTTTTCATTCTTTAAAATTTTGGGAGGTACTTCCTTCTAAGAGACCAAAATACCCCACAATTAAGTGGGTGACCCTGTTCTAGTCACCAGGCTAATATATATATATTTTTTTTTCTTTTTTATATATTTTCTTTATTTGTTTTCTTTTTCTTTTTTTTTTTTTCTGAACTTCTTTTTATCCCCTTTCTCCCCCTGCCCCCGATTTTGGGGTCTCTTCTGATGTGGTTAAAGGGCATTTTTCTGGGGTCTTTGCCACCCTTTTAGTATTTTATTTGCTCCTTCATATACTCTTATCTGGAAAAAATGACAAGGCGGAAAAACTCACCACAACAAAAAGAACAAGAGACAGTACCAAAGGCTAGGGACCTAATCAATACAGACACTGGTAATATGGCAGATCTAGAGTGCAGAATGACGATTCTAGCCGGGCTCGAAAAAGGCATGGAAGATATCAGAGATATCTCTCTGGAGATATAAAAGCCCTTTCTGGAGAAATAAAAGAACTAAAATCTAACCAAGTTGAAATTAAAAAAAGCTATTAGTGAAGTGCAATAAAAAATGGAGGCTCTTACTGCTAGGATAAATGAGGCAGAAGAAAGAATTAGTGATATAGAAGACCAAATGACAGAGAATAAAGAAGCTGAGCAAAAGAGGGACAAAGAGCTACTGGACCACGAAGGGAGAATTCGAGAGATAAGTGACAGCATAAGACGAAACAACATTAGAATAATTGGGATTCCAGAAGAAGAAGAGAGAGGGGAACAGAAGGTATATTGGAGAGAATTATTGTAGAGAATTTCCCTAATATGGCAAAGGGAACAAGCATCAAAATCCAGGAGGTGCAGAGAAGCCCCCTCAGAATCAACAAGAATAGGTCCACACCTCGTCACCTAATAGTAAAATTTACAAGTCTTAGCGACAAAGAGAAAATCCTGAAAGCAGCCCGGGAAAAGAAGGCTGTAACATACAATGGTAAAAATATTAGATTGGCAGCAGACTTATCCACAGAGACCTGGCAGGCCAGAAAGAACTGGCATGATATATTCAGAGCACTGAATGAGAAAAACATGCAGCCAAGAATACTATATCCAACTAGGCTATCATTGAAAATAGAAGGAGAGATAAAAAGCTTCCAGGACAAACAAAAACTGAAAGAATTTGCAAACACCAAACCAGCACTACAGGAAATATTGAAAGGGGTCCTCTAAGCAAAGAGAGAGCCTAAAAATAGTAGATCAGAAAGGAACAGAGACAATATATAGTAACAGTCACGTTACAGGCAATACAATGGCACTAAATTCATATCTCTCAATAG
>PISX010019935.1:0-36957 GCA_004024625.1 Mellivora capensis
GGAGGAGGAGGAGGAGGAGGAGGAGGAAGCAGCACAAAGGTCAGGGACAACCCTGGGTCTGTGGAATGACCTCTGAGAGTGTCACTGTGGGACCACATCCCGGTAGGTGGCAGTTTTCAGTGGCACATACAGAAACAGAGACTATATTCTGGGGGGTTTAGTGAAGAGAACAGACTGCGGTTTCTCTGCTCTGGTACAGACATTTGGATGTGACTGTTTTTGCTCTGACACTGGAAAAATGTGCAGAAAACTGCCAGAGACCAAAAGCTCAAAGAACTTGTTTCCACATACCCCAGCCCCCCAACAGGGGTAGGGCAACTCTGCTCAAGCAGGGTTGCCTGAGAAACAGCATGGCAGGCCCCTCCCCCAGAAGATAGGCTGCAAGAACAAGAGGAGGACAACACTATGGTCCCCATAAAAGTATAGAATCCAAATACCAGGGGAAAATAGTATATTGAGCTCCAGTCATTGCCTCATGGATTATTTAATTTTCAGATAAAAGTCTCTTTTTCTTTTTATTCTTTTTTTAAATTTTTCATCTATTTTTTCTTGTTATGTTTTTCACATTTCAACTAGATGTTTAATATATCAACCTATATTTCAGAAAACCTTTTAAACTTGTAATTTTTCACACCTATTTTTTATGTAGATATATGACTCAATTCAGTTCTTTTTTCCCTGTTCAATATTACCTTTATATGTATACACCTTTTGCTTTCCATGTAATTTTGGGAAGTACTGTCTTCTAACAAACAGAACAAATACACACAGGAACAACTGGAACACACTACTTTGGCCACACTGAGAGATTATAGCCTCCCTCCCATTTGCCTCCCTTCTTTATTTTAAAATTTTGAATTTATTTCTATTTTTTTATTTTATAAATTTTATTTTATTTTTTCTCAGTACATTTCCTTTTATTATTATTATTATTATTATTATTATTATTTATTTCATTTCTTTTCAGCATAACAGAACTCATAGTTTTACACCACACCCAGCGCTCCATGTAATGCGTGCCCTCCATCATACCCACCACCTGGTTCCCCCAACCTCCCACCCCCTGCCCCTTCAAAACACTCAGGTTGTTTTTCAGAGTCCATAGTCTCTCATGGTTTATCTCCCCCCCAATTTCCCTCAACTCCCTTCTCCTCTCCATCTCCCCATGTTCTCCATGTTATTTGTTATGCTCCACAAATAAGTGAAACCATATGATAATTGACTCTCTCTGCTTGACTTATTTCACTCAGCATAATCTCTTCCAGTCCCGTCCATGTTGATACAAAAGTTGGGTATTCATCCTTTCTGATGGAGGCATAATACTCCATAGTGTATATGGACCACATCTTCCTTATCCATTCGTCTGTTGAAGGGCATCTGGGTTCTTTCCACAGTTTGGCTACCGTGGTCATTGCTGCTATAAACATTGGGGTACAGATGGCCCTTCTTTTCACCACATCTGTATCTTTGGGGTAAATACCCAGTAGCGCAATTGCTGGGTCATAGGGAAGCTCTATTTTTAACTACTTGAGGAATCTCCACACTGTTCTCAAGAGTGGCTGCACCAACTTGCATTCCCACCAACGGTGTAAGAGGGTTCCCCTTTCTCCACATCCTCTCCAACACATGTTGTTTCCTGTCTTGTTAATTTTGGCCATTCTAACCGGTGTGAGGTGGTATCTCAATGTGGTTTTAATTTGAATCTCCCTGATGGCTAGTGATGATGAACTTTTTCCCTATGTCTTTTTGGTGGTGGGCTTCCAACCACTCTGGATTTTCCTAGGGTGCATCTGACTTGGGTCATGGTTGATATTTTGGAAGTTATACATTCCCTTAATCTTCCCTCAACAGAATGACAAGAAGGAACAACTCCAAACAAAGAAAAAAAAAAAAACAGAGACAATGGCCTCTGCCATAATGAATGGATTTTTAAAAAAAAATTTATTTATTTATTTGACAGAGAGAGATCACAAGTAGACAGAGAGGCATGCAGAGAGAGAGGGAAGCAGGCTTCCTGGAAGCAGGTTCCCTGCTGAGCAGGGAGCCCAATGTGAGACTCGATCCCAGGACCCTGAGATCATGACCTGAGCTGAAGGCAGCAGCTTAACCCACTGAGCCACACAGGCGCCTGGATGAATGGATATTTAAGCAAGATGTCAGAGATAGAATTTAGGGTAGCCATTATGAAGTCAATATCTAGGCTTGAGAAAATTATTAGCTACAATATAGAATCTCTAAGGGTATAAATGTGATATCATCAGACTGAACTTCAAAATGCTATGAGTGAGATGCAGTCTAAACTAGATAGTCTAGGAGTCAGTGTTAATGAGGCAGAAGAATGAGTTAGTGATCTTGAAGATAAGCTGATAGAAAGGAAAGAAACTGAGGAAGATAGGGATAAAGAGCTAGAAGCCCATGAAATCAGACATAGAGAGATCAACGATGCCATGAAATGTTTCAATGTCAACATAAATGGAATCCCTATGGGGGTGAAGAGGGACAGAAGACTAGAAGGTAATTTGGGCAAATCATACCTGAGAACTTCCCTACTCTGGGGAGGGAAACAAGCATTCGTGTCCAAGAGGCAGAGAGGACCACTCTCAAGATCAATAAAAATAGACCAACATTCCAGCATACAATTAGTAACTCTTGCAAATCTTAGGGACAAGGAAGCTATCCTGAGAGCATCCAGTGGGAAGAGATTTCTTACCTACAAAGGCAGGGACATCAGAATAAGGTCATACCTGTCCACAGAAACCTGGCAAGCCATAAAGAGATGACAACACATATTCAGGGTACTAAATGAGAACAACATGCAGCCAAGAATACTTTATCCAGCAAGGCTGTCATTCAGAACAGACAGAGAGACAGAGTTTCCAGAACCAGAAAAAAGTGAAAGAATATGTGATCACCATGACAGCCCTGCAAGACATTTTAAGGGGGACCCTATCAAAGAAGAAAGACCCAAAGGGTAACAAAGACCAGAAATTTACAGAGATAATCTAAAAATAAACGGAGTTTACAGGCAAAATGATGGCGCTAAAATCATATCTTTCAAAGGTTACCCTCAATATATATGACATGAATCCTCCCATGACACAGCACAGGCTAGTAGATTGGATAAAAAGACAGGACCCATACATATTCTGCCCACAAGAGACTCATTTTGAACCCAAAGACACCTCCAGATTGAAAGTAAGGGGATGGAGAACCATCTGTCATGCCAACAAACCTCAAAAGAAAGTGGAGGTTGCAATTCTTATATCAGGAAAATTGATTTTAAACCAAAGACTGTAGTAAGAGATGTAGAGGGACACTATATCATACTTAAAGGGTCTAATCAATAAGAATATCTAAGAATTGTTTAAATATCTAAGTCCCCAACATGGGAGCAGCCAACTACATAAGTCAACTGTTAAGCAAAATAATTATGTTTATAATAATACATTAATTGGAGGAGACCTCAACACTCTACTCACAGCAATGGACAGATCATCTAAGCAGAAAAATCAACAAGGAAACAAGGGCTTTGAATGACACATTGGACCATATATATACTCCATAGGTATATAAAGAACATTCTACCGTAAAACAACAGAATACTTTCTTCTCTAGTAAACACAGAACTTTCTCCAGAATAGACCACATACTGGGTCACAAATCAGGGCTCAGCAAATACCAAAAGATTGAGATTATTCCCTGCATGGTATCAGATCACAATGTTTGAAACTGGAATTCAATCACAAAAACAAAACAAAACAAACAAACAAACAAACAAAAACTAAAACAACAACAACAAAACAGGATGAAATTCAAACACTTGGGAGTTAGAGAGCAACCTGCTAAAGAATGATTGGGTCATTTCTTGAGGAGAACATAGTCAGTAACCTCTTCTACATCGGCCACAGGAACTTCTTTTGAGACATGTCTCCAAAGGCAAAGGAAACAAAAGTGAAAATGAACTTTTGGGACTTCATCAAGATCAAAAGCATCTGCAAAACAAAGGAAACAGTCAACAAAACAAAGAGGGAACCAACAGAATGGGAGAAAATATTTGCAAATGACACTACAGACAAAGGGCTGACATCCAAGCGCTATAAAAAACTCCTCAAACTCAACACTCAAAAAACAGATAATCACGTCAAAAAAATGGGCAGAAGACATGAACAGGCGCTTCTGCAAATAAGACATAAAAATGGCTAAAAGACACATGAAAAAATGTTCTTCTTCATTAACCATCAGGGAGATTCAAATCAAAACCACATACCACCTTACACCAGTTAGGATGGCCAAAATTAATAAGACAGTAAACAACGTGTGTTGGAGAGGATGTAGAGAAAGGGGGACCCTCTTACAGTGTTGGTAGGAATGCAAGATGGTGCAGCCACTTTGGAAAACAGTGTGGAGATTCCCTAAGAAATTAAAAATAGAGCTTCCATATGACCCTATAATTGCACTACTGGGTATTTACCCCAGAGATACAGATGTAGTGAAAAAAAGGGCCATCTGTACCCCAATGTTCATAGCAACAATGGCCACAGTTGCCAAAGTGTGGAAAGAGCCAAGATGCCCTTCAATGGACGAATGGATAAGGAAGATGTGGTCCATATATACTATGGAGTATTATGCCTCCATCAGAAAGGATGAATACCCAACTTTTGTATCAAAATGGATGGGATTGGAAGAGATTATGCTGAATGAAATAAGTCAAGCAGAGAGAGTTAATTATCATATGGTTTCACTTATTTGTGGAGCATAAGAAATAAAACGGAGGACATAGGGAGAGGGAGAGAAGGGATTTGGGGGAAACTGGAGGGGAGATGAACCATGAGAGACTGTGGACTCTGAAAGACAATCTGAGGGTTTTGGACGGCTGAGGGGGGTGGGATGTTGGGTGCCCATATTGCATATTGCATAGAACACTGGGTGTGGTGCATAAACAATGAATCTTGGAACACTGAAAAAATATTAAAAAAAAAAAATGATTGGGCCAATGAGGAAATTAAAGGAGAACTTAAACAATTCATGGAAACCAATGAGAATGGAAGCACATTGGTCCAAAGCCTATGGGATACTGTAAAGTAGGTCCTAAGTAAGAAATACATAGCCATCGTAGCGTCCCTCAGTAAAGCAGAAAAGTCTCAAATGAACAAGCTAACCTTACAACTAAAGGAGCTGGAGAAGAAAAAACAGGAAATAAAACTTAAACCCATCAGAAGAGAAATAATAAAGGTTAGAGGACAGATCAATGAAATAGAAACCAGAAATACAATAGAACAAATAAATGAAACTAGAATCTTGTTCATTGAAAAAATTAAGAAGATCAATAAATCTCTGGCCAGAATTATCCAAAAGTTTAAAAAAAATAAACTCATGAATGAAAGAGGAGAAATCATGACTAACACCAAGAGAACAGAAGCAATCATTGGAAATTATTACCAATAATTATATGCCAACAAATGAAGCAACCTGTAGGAAATGGATACCTTCCTGGAAACTTCTAAACTACCAAGACTGAAATAGGAAGAAATAGACAATATAAATAGACAAATCACCAGTAACTAATTGAAGCCGTAATCAAAAATCTCCCCCAAAATTGAAGCCCAGGGCCACATGGCTTCCCAGGGGAATTATACCAAATATTTCAGGAAGAAATAATACCTATTCTCCTGAACCTGTTGCAAACAAACAAACAAACAAACAAACAAAACAACAACAACAACAAACAGAAACAGAAAGAAACCTTCCAAACTCATGTTATGAGGCCAGGATTGTCATTGATTCCAAAACTAGACAAAGACCCCATCAAAAAGGAGAATTATAGAGAAATACCATGATGAATATGGATGCCAAAAATCTCAACAAGATCCTAGTCAATAGGTTCTAACAGTACATTAAAAGGATTATCCATCAAGACCAGGTGGGATTTATTCCTGATAGAAGGATGATTAAACATTCAAAAAATCAATCAGCATGATAGAGCACATTAATAAAGGAAAGACAAGAACCACATGATCCTCTCAATTGATGAAGAAAAAGCATTTTACAAAATACAGCATCCTTTAATGATTAAAATTCTTCAGAGTTTAAGGATAGTGGGAACATTCCTCAATATCATAAAAAACTATCAATCAAAAGCCCACAGCAAAGATCATTCTCAAGGGGGAAAAACTGAGAGCTTTTCCCTTAAGGTCAGGAACATGACAGGGATGCCCAGTTTCACCAATATTGTTCAATATAGTACAAGAAGTCCTAGCATCAGCATTCAGACAACCAAAAATTATAAAAGGCAATCAAATTCTATCTCTTCACAGATGGCATGACACTTTATATGGAAAACCCAAAAGACTCCAACCCCAAATTACAAGAACTCATACAGCAATTCAGTAATTTAGCAGGATACAAAATCAATGCACAGAAATAAGTTACTTTTCTACACACTAACAATGTAATTGAAAAATGGAAATTACTGAATTGAATCCATTTACTGTTAATAGTACCAAAAATCATAAGGTACCTAGGAATAAGCCTAACCAAAGAGGTAAACGATCTGTACTCTAGAAACTACAGAACACTTATGCAAGAAATTGAAGAGGCCACAAAATGATGGAAAAACATTCCATGTTCATGAACTGGAAATCAAAGGGGGAGAAGAACCATGAGAGACTATGGACTCCAGGAAACAATCTGAGGGTTTCAGAAGGATGAGGGTTGGTGGATAGTTTAGCTGAGTGATGGGCATCAAGAAAGGCACATGTTGTGATGTTCATTGGGTGTTATAAGCAAACAATGAATCATGGAACACTACATCAGAAACTAATGATGTACTGTATGGTGATTAACATAACATTATAAAAAATATAAATAAAGTAAGTTGTTATGACCAATGTCAAATAGGCTACAGGTTGTTTTCCTCTAGGATTTTGTTGGTTTCCTGTCTTACGTTTAGGTCTTTAACCCATTTGAATTTATTTTTTCATATGTTGTAAGAAAGTGGTCTGGTTTTATTTTATGCATGTTGCTGTACAGTTTTCACAACACAACAATTGAAAAGACTATTTTTCCCATTGGAAAAATGCTCCTTGAAAAATGCTGTTTAAAAAAAAGAAGAAGAAAAAAGAAAAGAAAAGAAAAATGCTGTTGTTATTTTCATAGGGATTGAATTAAATGTGCAAATTATGTTGGGTAGTATAGACTTTTGGTGAGGTATTATTAGCATTTTAACAATATTTGTTCTTCCAATCCATGAGCATGGAATATTTTTCCAATTCTTTGAGTACTTTTCAAATCACTTCATCAGAATTTTATAGATTTCAAAGTATAGTTATTTCACCACTTTGGTTTGGTTTATTCCTAGGACATTTTTATTTTATCTTAAATATGTTTATTTTATTTTATTTTATTTTATTTTATTTATTCAGAAAGAGAAAAAGAACACAAGCAGGGTGGGGGCAGCAGGCAGAGGGAGAGGAAGTATCCCTGGTTAGCAAGGAGCCAAATAGGAGAAATGATCCCAGGACACTGGAGTCATGACCAGAGCTGAAGGCAGATACTTAACTGAGTGAGCCATGCTGGCATCCCCAGGAGATATACATATGTAAATATTTTGGTGTAACTGTAAATGGGATTGATTGCTTAATTCCCATTTCTGCTTCTTAATTTACTTATACTTATACTTAATTTACTTATACTTATACTTAAGTATACTTAAGCAATGGATTTCTGTACATTGATTTTGTATCCTGCAACATTACTGATATTATATATCAGTCCGAGTAGTTTTGGGAGTAGTCTTTAAGGTTTTTATTTTTTTAAGATTTTATTTATTTATTTGAGAGAAAGAAACAGAGATAGCAACAGAGAGAGCAAGAGAGAGCATGAGTATGAAAGAAAGGGAGAATTAGTTGCTCAGGAAGCCTGACACGTGGCTCCATCCCAGAACACTGGGATCATGACTTGAGCTGAAGGCAGATGCTTATCCAACTGAGCCACCCAAGCAGCTCAGGTTTTTCATATAGAGTATCATGTCATCTGCAAATAGTAAAAGTTTGACTTCTTCATTAATGATTTGGATGCCATTTATTTATTTATTTATTTATTTTGTCTGATTGCTATGGCTAAGACTTCCAGTACTATGTTAAATAACAGTAGTGAGAATGGACGTCCCTGCTTTGTTCCTGACTGAAGAGAAAAAGAGTCTCCATTTTCCCCCATGGGGGATAATATTAGCCCTTAGTTTTTCATATATGGAGTCTATTCCCTCTAAAACTACTTTGTTGAGGGCTTTTTTCCAATGCATTTCTGCATCTGTTGAAATGATCACATGGTTCTTATATTTACTTTTATTAATGTGGAGTATCACATTGACTGCTTTGCAAACATTGAACCACACTTGCAGGCCAGAATTAAATCCACTTGATCCTGTTGAATGATATTTTTAATGCATTGTTGAATTCAGTTTGCTTGTATTTTATTGAAAATTTTGGCATCCGTGTTGACCAGAGATATTGGCCTTAGTTCATTTTTTTTCAGTGGAGTCATTATCTGATTTTTGGTGTCAGGGAAATAGCCTCATAGAATGAATTTGAAAGATTTTTTTTTTAATTTTTGATACTTTGAGAAGAATATGTATGAATTCTTTCATAGGTAGTATTCGCCTGTGAAGGTATCTGGCCCTGCACTTGTGTTTATTGGGATTTTTTGACTACTGATTCCATTTATTTGCTGGTTATTGATTGGTCTGTATAAGTTTCTATTTCTTCCTGCTTCAGCTCTGATGTTTATGTTTATAAAAAATTATCCATTTCTTCTCAGTTGTCCAAGTTGTGTAGTTTTTCATAGTATTATTGAATGTATTTCTGTGGTGTTGTTATTTCTCCTCTTTCATTTTTTGAATTTTATTTGCTTGGTCCTTTCTTTTTTTTTTTTCTTTTTCATAAGTCTGGCTAAAGTTTTATCAAATGTATTAGTTTTTACAATAAATCAGCTCCTAGTTTCATTGATCTTTTCTAGTGTTTTTGTTCTGTTTTGTTTTGTTGTTCTGTTTCTATATCATTTATTTCTGCTGTAAGTTTTATTATTCCCTTCCTTCTGCTGTTTTAGCTTAGGCCTCTTTTTTTTTTTAGGCTCTTTTAAATGTAAGGATAGGATATATATTTGATATGTTTCTTGCTTCTTGAGGTAGGCCTGTGTTGCTTTACAATTCCCTCTTTGGACTCATCTTCCTATATCCCAAAGTTTTTGGACCGTCATCCAATTATTTTCATTTTTCAAAAAAGATTGTATATATATGTAAAGATTTTAAAAAATTTATTTGACAGAGAGAGAGATCACAAGTAACAGAGCAGAGAGAGAGAAGGGGAATCAGGCTCACTGCTGAGAAGAGAGCCTGATGTGGGGCTCCATCCCAGGACCCCAAGATCATAACCTGAGCCTAAGGCAGAGGCTTAACACACTGAGACACTCAGGTGCCCCTGTATTTATTTATTTGAAAGATAGAGACAGTATGAGAAGGGACAGGGGCAGAGTGAGAAGCAGATCCCTTGATGAGCAAGGAGCCCAATGAAGGGCTTGATCCCAGGACCCCAAATCATGACCTGAGCCAAAGGCTGACACTTCACTGAGTGAGCCACCAAGGTGTCCCCCTATGTCCATTTTCATTTATTTACATGTGTTTTTAAAAACTTATTCTTTGATTTCCTGGTTGAACTGTTCATTGTGTAGTAGCATGAACCTTAGTCTTCATGTATTTGTGCTCTTTCTGCCTTTTTTTTTCTTGTGGTTGACTTCTAATTTCATACTCCTGTTGTCAGAAAAGGTGCATGATGATCATTTCAGACTTTTTGTGTTGGTTCAGATTTGTTTTGTGACCAAATATGTGATCTCTTCTGGAAAATTTCTCATTTGTAATTGAAAATAATGTGTATTCTGGTGTGTTAATTAAGTTTGAATGTTGTGTATATATCTGTTAAGTCCATCTGCTCCAGTATGTCATTGAAAGCCACTGTTTCCTTGTTGATTTTCTTCTTAGTTCATCTGTCCCTAGATGTAAATAGGTTGCTAAAGTCCCGTACTATTATTGTCTTATTATCAATTAACTTCTTTGGGTTTGTTTTTAAATGTTACAAATATTCGGTCTTCCAGTGTGAGTGCATAGCATTTACAGTTTTTTTTTCTTGTTGAATTTTCCCCTTAATGTTTATATAATACCCTCCTGTCTCTTTTTAAAGTGTTTGTTTTAAAGTCTTTTCTAACACACAGTATAAACCAGTGACTTAGACAAAATTCCAAGATGGAGAAATACATCCTTAAGAACAGGATAAGGACACAGCCAGAGTTGTACAAGAAACAGATATAACTAACATGTGTCTAGAATTCATTTCACTTGCCCACCCCAGCAACTCTGTTTGTTCTCTATAGTTGAGTCTCTTATGGTGTTCCTCCCTCTCATTTTTCCCCTTACCTATGTTTTGTTCCTAAATTCCATATGTGAGTGAAATCATATGGTATTTGTCTTTCTCTGAGTGACTTATTTCACTTAGCATAATACACTCAAGCTCCATCCAGGTCATTGCAAACAACAAGACTTCATTTTTTGGTAGCTGAGTAATATTCATATCACTTCTTCTTTATCCATTCGATAGTCAATGGGCATTTCAGGTCTCTCCATAATTGTAGATAATGCTGCTATAAACATTGGAGGTGCATGTGCCTCTTCAAGTCAATATTTTTGTATCCTTTGGGTAAATAACAGTAGTACAATTGCTTGGCCATAGGTTATTTCTATTTTTAGGTTCGTGAGGAAACTCCATACTGTTTTCCAGAGGGGCTGCACCAGTTTGTATTCCCACCAAATTGTAAGAGGGTTCCCGTTTTACCACATCCTTTGACGCACCTATTGTTTCCTGTGTTGTTAATTTTAGCTATTCTGACAGGTATGAGGTGATATCATATTGTACTTTTTATTTGTATTTCCCTGATGATAAGTGATGTTGAGCATCTTTTCATGTGTTGTATAGATTTCTGTATGTCTTTGGGAAAACGTCCGTTCATATCTTCTGCCCATATCTTACCTGGATTATTGCTTTTGGAGTGTTGAGTTTGATAAGTTCTTTGTAGATTTTGGATACTAACCCTTTAACAGATATGGTATTTGAAAATATCTTTTCCTGTTCTATAGATTGTCTTCTTGTTTTTTTTTATTATTTCCTTCACTGTGCAGAGATTTTTTATCTATAAAGTTCTAATTGTTCATTTTTGTTTTTGTTTCCCTTGCCTTGGGCGATGTGTCTAATAAGAAGTTGCTGTGGCCAATGTCAAAGAAGTTGCTGCTCTTTTCCTCTAGGATTTTGCTGGCTTCCTGTCTCACGTTTTGGTCTTTTGTCTATTTTGGTGTATAGTGTAAGAAAGTGGTCTAGTTTCACTCTTTTTCATGTAGCTTCAAAGTTTTCCAAAAACCATTTGTTAAAGAGACTGTCTTTTATACATTGGATATTTTTTCTTCCTTTTTCCAAAGATAAGTGACCATAGTTGTGGATCAATTTCTGGATTTTGTCTTCTGTTCCACTGATTTATGTGTCTGTTTTTGTCCTACTACCATGCTGTCTTGATGAATAAAGCTTTATAAATAGCTTGAAGTACAGAACTGTGATTTCTCCAGGTTTGCTTTTCTTTTTCAAGATCACTTTGTCTATTCAGGGTCTTATCTGGTTCCATACAAATATAAGGATATTTTGTTCTAGCTGTGTAAAACATGATATTGGTATTTTGCTAGGGATTGTATTAAATGTGTACATTACTTTGTGTAGTATAGACCTTTTAACAATAATTTGTTCTTCCACTCCATATCCACGGAATATTTTTTCAATTTGGTATCATCTTCAATTTTTTCATAGTTTTTATATAGATTTCATAATACAGATATTTTACTTCTTTGGTTAGGTTTACTGCTAGCTATCTTATGAATTTAATGCAATTGCAAATGGGACCAATCTCTTGATTTGCTTTCTGGTGTTTCATTTTTGGTATATAGAAATGCCACAGATTTCTGTATGTCATTTTTGTATCCTGTGGCTTAGTATCCTGTGGCTGTGGTATTAGTTCTATCAATTCTTTGGTTTTTTGACATAGAACGTCACATCATATGAGAATAGGGAAATTTTATTTCTTCCCTGCCAATTTCTATACCTTTTATTTCTCTTTGTTTGCTGATTGCTGGGGCTAGCACTCCCAGTGCAATGTTAAAAACATTGGTATGAGTGAACATCCTTGTCTTGTTCCTGACCTTAGAGGAAAAGTTCTTAATTTTCCCTACTGAGGATATTTCCTGTGGCTCTTTCATCTATGTACTTTTTGATGTTGAGTTATCTTCCCTCTATCCCTAATTTTTTGAGAGTTTTTTTTTCGTTTTCATTTATTTTTTAAATTTCTTTTCAGTGTTCCAGAATTTATTGTTTATGCACCACACTCAGTGCTCTATGCAATATGTGCTCTCCATAATACCCACCACCAGGCTCCCACAACCTCCCATCCCTCGCCCCTCCAAAACCCTCAGATTGTTTTTCAGAGTCCATAGTCTCACATGGTTCACTTCCCCCTCCGGTTACCCCAACTCACTTCTCTCCATCTCCCCATGTCCTCTGTGTTATTTCTTATGCTCCACAAACAAGTGAAACCATATAATAATTGACTCTCTCTCCTTGACTTATGTCATTCAGCATAATCTCTTCCAGTCCCATCCATGTTGCTACAAAAGTTGGGTATTCATCCTTTCTGATGGAGGCATAATACTCCATAGTGTATATGGACCACACCTTCCTTATCCATTCGTCCATTGAAGGGCATCTTGGTTCTTTCCACAGTTTGGCGACTGTAGCCATTGATGCCATGAACATTAGGGTACAGATGGCCCTTCTTTTCACTACATCTGTATCTTTGGGGTAAATACCCAGTAGTGCAATTGTAGGGTCATATGGAAGCTCTATTTTTAATTTCTTAAGGAATCTCCACACTGTTTTCCAAAGTGGCTGTACCAACTTACATTCCCACCAACAGTGTAAGAGGGTTCCCCTTTCTCCACATCCTCTCCAACACACGTTGTTTCCTGTCTTGCTAATTTTGGCCATTCTAACTGGTGTAAGGTGGTATCTCAATGTGGTTTTATTTGAATCTTTCCACACTATTTTCCAAAGTGGCTGTACCAACTTGCATTCCTCAATGGTGAAAGAGGGTTCCCCTTTCCCCACATCCTCTCCAACATTTGTTGTTTCCTGTCTTGTCAGTTTTTGCCATTCTAAATGGTGTAAGGTGGTATCTCAATGTGGTTATGATTTAAATTTCCCTGATGGCTAATGATGTTGAACATGTTTTCATGAGTCTGTTAGCCATTCATAGGTCCTCTTTGGAGAAATGTCTGTTCATGCCTTCTGCCCATTTTCAACCTGATTAGTTTTTTTTTTTTTTTTTTTTTTTTTAACATGTTGAACTAGAGAAGTTCCTTACAGATCTTGGTTACCCGCCCTTTATGTGTGATGTCATTTGAAAATATCTTCTCCCATTCCATGCATTGTTGCTTAGTTTTGTTGATTGTTTCCTTTGCTCTGCAGAAGCTTTTTACCTTGATGAAGTCCCAAAAGTTAATTTTTGGTTCTGTTTCCCTTGCCTTTGGAGACATGTCTTGAAAGAAGTTGCTGTGCCCAATTTTCATGAGGTTACTGCTTATGTTCTCCTCAAGGATTTTGATGGATTCCTGTGTCACATTGAAGTATTTCATCCATTTTCAGTTTATCTTTGTGTATTGTGTAAGAGAATGGTCAAGTTTCATTCTTCTGTATGTAGCTTCCAATTTTCCCAATACCATTTATTAAAAATACTTTTTTTCATGGATATTTTTTTCTGATTTGCCAAATATAAGTTGACCACAGATTTGAGGGTACATTTCTGGGCTCTCTCTGCTGTTCCACTTATCTGTGTGTCTGTTTTTGTGTCAATACCATGCTGTCTTGGTGATCACAGCTTTGTAATATAGCATGAAGTCAGGCAACGTGATACCACCAGCTTAATTTCCCTTTTTCAACTTTCCCTTGGCAATTTGGGGTCTTTTCTTGTTCTATACAAATTTTAGGATTGTTTGTTCCAGCAGTTTGAAAAATGTCAATGGTATTTTGACAGGGATGGCATTGAAAGTATAGATTCCTCTGGGCAGCATAGATATTTTAACAATGTTTACTCTTCCAGTCCATGAGCATGGAATGTTTTTCCATCTTTTTGAGGTCCCTTCAATTCCTTGCATAAGTGTTTTGTAGTATCTAGAGTACAGACCCTTTACCTCTTTGGTTAGGCTTATTCCTAGCTACCTTATGGTTTTTGGTGCTATTAATAGTAAATGGATTCAATTCCATAATTTTCATTTTTCAATTATATTGTTAGTGTGTAGAAAAGCAACTTATTTCTGTGCATTGATTTTGTATCCTGTCACATTGCTGAACTGCTGTATGAGTGATAGTAATTTGGGGTTGAAGACTTTTGGGTTTGCTTCAAAAAGTATCATGAAAAGAGACAGAGTTTGACATCTTTTTTTTTGCCAATTTGAATGTCTTTTATTTCTTTTTGTTGTTTGATTGCTGATGCTAGGACTTCTAGTACTATGTTGAAGAGTTGTTGTGAGAATGGGCATCCCTGTCATGTTCCTGACCTTAAGAGAAAAATTCTTAGTTTTTCACCATTGAGGAGAATATTTGCTCTGGGCTTTTGACAGATAGTTTTTATGAAATTGAGGGATGATCCCACTATCCCTACACTCTGAATAATTTTAATCAGGAAAGGATGTTGTATTTTGTCAAAAGCTTTTTACTGCATCAATTTAGAGGATCATATCTTTCTTGTCCATTCCTTTATTAATGTGTTCTATCACACTGATTGATTTGTGGGTGTTGAACCACCCATGCATCCCAGGATAAATCTCAGCTAGTTGTGATGTTTAAAGTACTGTTGGATCCTACTGGCTAGCATTTGTTGAGAATTTTGGCATCCATATTCATCAGCGATATTGGTCTCTAATTTTTCTCTTTGATGGGGTCTTTTTCTGGTTTTGGGATCAAGGCAATACTGACCTCATAGGATGAGTTTGGAAGTTTTCCTTACCTTTCTCTTTGCTGAAACAGCTTCAGGAGAACAGATATTATTTCTTCCTTAAATGTTTGGTAGAATTCTCCTGAGAATCTATCTGGCCCTAGAATCTTGTTTCTTGGGAAGGTTTTATTTATTTATTTATTTATTTATTTATTATCAAGGCTTCACTCTTATTACTGGTGATTGGTGGATTTAGATTATCTATTTCTTCCTGTTTCTATCTTGGTAGTTTAGAAGTTTCTAGGAAGGCATCCATTTCTTCCAGGTTGCTTAATTTATTGGCATATAGTTTTGACAATAATTTGTAATAATTGTTTCTATTTACTTGTTGTTAGTCGTGAACTCTCCCCTTTCATTCATAATTTTACTAATTTGTGTCCTTTCTTTTTTTTATTTTGGATAAGTCTTGTCAGTGGTTTGTCCATCTTATTAATTCCTTCAAAGAACCAGCTTCTAGTTTCATTGATCTGCTCTACTATATTTTTGGTTTCTAATTCATTGATCTCTGCACTAATCTTAATTATTTCTCTTTTATTTCATGGCTGAGGCTTCATGTGGTGTTCTTTCTCTAGTTCTTTAAGGCATAAAGTTAATTTGTGTATTTGGGATTTCTTTCTTTCTTTCTTTCTTTCTTTCTTTCTTTCTTTCTTTCTTTCTTTCTTTCTTTCTTTCTTTCTTTTTGAGTGAGATTTGGATGGCTATATATCTCCCCTTTTAGAGTGCCTCTGCTATATCCCATAGGTTTTGGACCAATGTTCTTTCATTCCCATTGGTTTACACAAATTGTTTAAATTAATTTCCTGGTTGACCCAAACATTCTTTTGCAGGGTGGCACTTAAGTTCCAAGTTTTTTAATTCCTTCCAAATTTTTTCTTGTGATTGAGTTCCAGTTTCAAAGCATTGTGGTATGAAAATATGCAGGGAATAATCTCAATCATTTTGTATCAGTTGAGCCCTGATTTGTGACCTAGTATGTGGTCTATTCTGGAGAAAGTTCCATGTGCATTTCAGAAGAATGAGTATTTTGTTGTTTTAAGGTGGAATGTTCTGTATATAACTATGAAGTCCATCTAGCCCAGTGTGTAGTCAAAGCTTTTGTTTCTTTCTTGATTTTCTGCTTAGATTATCTGTCTACTGCTGAGAATGGAGTGTTGAAGTCTCTTACTATTAAAGTATATTTATCAGTATCGTTCTTCATTTTAACACTTGGCTTATGTAGTTGGTTGCCCCCATGTTGGAGGCATAGATATTTACCACTGGTAGGTCTCCTTGTTGGATAGACACTTTAAGAGGGATATAGTGTCCCTATGTATCTATTACTACACACTTTAGCTTATAATCTAATTTGTCTGATATGAGAATTGCTGTCCCAACTTTCTTTGAAGGTCCATTGTCATGAAAAATTGTTCTTTATCCCCTCATTTTCAGTCTGGATGTATCTTTAGGTTCAAAATGAGTCTTTTGTAGATAGCATGTGGATGGGTCATGTCTTTTTATCCAGTCTGCAAAACTGTACCGTTTCATGGGAGCATTTAGGCTGTTTACATTGAGAGTGATTATTGAAAGATGATTTTAGTGCTATCATATTGCCTGTGAAACACCTGTTTATATAGATTGTCTCTGTAAACTTCTGGTCTATACTACTCTTGAGTTCTTTCTTCTTTATTAGAACACCCCTTAATATTTCTTGCGGGGCAGCTTGGTGGTCACATATTATTTCAGTTTCTGCCTTTCCTGGAAGCTCCTTGACTCTCTCTCTGTTCTAAATGACAGCTTTGCAGAATAAAGTATTGCTGGATGCATGTTCTTCTCATTTAGTATCCTGAAAGTCTTTCCAGTCCTTTCTGGCTTGCCAGGTCTCTGTGGATAGGTATGACATTATTCTGATGGTCCTTCCTCTGTACATAAGAAATCTCTTCCCCCTAGGTGCCTTTAGGATTATTTCATTGGATCTAAGATCTGGTAGTTTTACTATTATACATCGAGGGGTTCATCTGTTTTCTTTGATCTTGGGAGTGGTCCTTTCTGCCTCTTGGGCATGAATGCTTATTTTCTTCCCAGACTAAGGAAGTTCTCAGTTACAATTTGCTCAAATATACCTTTCAGTCCTCTCTCTCTCTCCACCCTGTCGGGGATCCCAATATTTTTTACTTTGGAACATTTCATGACATCATTAATCTCTCTCAGTCTTCTCTCTTGGACTTTAAGCTGTTTTCCCCAGGCCTCCTTTGTTTCCTTCATTTCTATCATCTTATATTCTAGCTCACTAATTTCCTCTTCTGCCTAGTTTACCCTGGAAGTCAGAATATCCATTATAGAGTGCATTTCATTGATAACATTTTTAAGTTCAACCTGATTGGATCTCCTTTATCCCCTTAGAGATTCTATGTTGTTGATATTATATTTCTCAAGCCTAGATATTGACTTCATAATTGTTACTCTGAAGTCTGTCTCTGACATCTTGCTTATATCCTTATCCATTAGGTCTGTTACAGTCTCTGGTTCTTTTCTTTGTTGGAGGTTGTTCCTCTTTGTCATTCTACTGGGGAGTAGTTGAAGGATTGTACAGAGTCCAAAGTATTAACCACGACCCAAGGAAGATATACCTGTTTTATAGGGACCCTAATGTTGTCATACTCTTTCTTTCAGCCTGCCTTCTGTGAGAGAGGTCTGTCATGCTGTTATTCTGTTCAAGCAGAGTTGTACTGCTCCTTATCAGAGGCCACATGTGCTCAGTGGCAACTGGCATTTTGAGCTTTTGTTCTCTGTCAGTTTCCCCTGGTAGCTTTCTGTGTCTCTCCCAAGAGTCAGAGCAAAAGCAACCACACTGAAACCTCTGTCCCAGAACAGAGAAATTGTAGTCTGCTCTTCACTGAGCTTTCCAGAGCACACATTCTCCATTTCTGTCTATGCTGCTAAATACTGCAGCCTCCCTGGTTGTGCATCCCACAACAACTCTCCTGGAGGTGGATCCCAGGGCCAGGCACATCTCTGCCTTTGTGCTTCTAAAACTGTGAGCCACCCCCAGTTCACACATATGCAACCATTGCTCCTGGATCCTGTCTGGGAAGTGGGCTAAAGTCTTTTCTCTGCTGCCACCTGTTTAGGAGTCTATGCATTGTCCACAGAGTGGGAGTTTTGCACTCTGGTGTTATATCATGTTCCCAGAGCCAGGTTGCGGTGCCCCCAATTCTGTTTATCTTCCACTGTCTGCCTGCAGAATCATGCCTCCACCCTTTATACCTCGAGACTGCTGGAGATTTTCTGCTTGTAGATATGCAGATCTATAATCCTACATCTCAGGCTGATTTTGTGGGTGTTCAGAATGGTTTGGTAGATATCCAGCTAAACTCAGGGGACTGGTTGAAATAGGGTCCCCTACTCCTCCCCCATATTCCCTCCAACCAACAACTTCTTTTAGATGTATCTTAAGAGGCATGGGAAATAAAAGCAAAAATAAACTATTAGGACTTCATCAAAAGAAACTCTTCTAGGGTGCTTGGGTGGCTCAGTTGATTGTCTGACTCTTGATTTTGGCTCAGGTCATGATCTTGTTGTGAGATTGAGTCCAAAGTCAGTCTCCATACTCAGTGATGGGTCTGCTTGAGATTCTTTCCTTCTGCCCCTCCCCCACTCTTCCTCTCTAAATTAAATAAATAAATCTTTAAAAAACACAGTCAAATGAAAGTAAAAATGTCTTCTGTATAGCAAAGGAAAAAGTGAAAACTAAAAGGCAACCTATATAATTGAACAAGATATTTTCAAACGACATATTTGATAAAGAGTTAGTATCCAAAATATATAAAAACCTTATTAAACATCACCCCCAAAAAACTAAGAATCCAGTGGAAAAAAAAATGGGCAGAAGATATGAGTAGACAATTTTCCAAAAGAGATATCCCAATGACCAAGAGACACATGCAAATATGCTCAACATAACTCATTCATCAGGGAAATACAAATCAAAACTAAATGAGCTATCACCTCACACCTGTCAGAATAGCTAAATTAACAACACAGGAAACAACAGTTGGTGGCAAGGATGTGGAGAAGGGGGCACACTTTTTCACTGTTTTTGAATATGCACACTGGAGCATCCAGTGTGGAAAACAGTTTGCATGTTAATTACAGTTAATTACAGAAGTACTATATGAGCCACCAATTGCAATATTAGGTATTTATCCAAAGAATACAAAAAATACTAACTCAAAAGGACACACATATTCTAATGTTTATAGCAGCATTATCTCCAAAAGCTAAATCATCTAAGCAATCAAAATGTCCATTGTTTTATGAATGAACTAAGAAGTGGTGGCATATACATTCAATGGAATAGTACAGAGCCATAAAAAATAATGAAACCTTTCCATTTGCAAATACATGGATGGAGCTAAAGTGTATTATGCTAAGTGAAATAAGTCAGTCTGAGAAAATCAAACAGCATATATTTTCATCCATATGTGGAAGTGAATAAAGAAAACAAATGAACAAAGTGAACAAAAAGTAAATATAGGCAATCCAAGAGACAAACTCTGAAATTTAGAGAACAAACTAATGGTTACCAGAAGAGAGGCGGTTGGGTGGATGGGTGATATATGTGATGGGGATTAAGGAGTTCACTTGTGGTGAACACCAGGTGTTGTACAGAATTGTTGATTTTCTATATTGTATATCTGAAACTAAATTACTCTGTATGTTAACTAACTGGAATTTAAATAAAAACTTAAAAAAGATAAATGAACTCATTAAATGTTATTTTTGCATTAATATTAGGAGGTCCTGATAAGTAATTATTCATAAGAAAATACATAAGTTCTGTGTGCTGCTTGTGATTTGGCTGTAAGTCTTAACTCAGACAATTCCCAAAGTACTTTGTCTTTAAAATGTTCTGTACTACCATACTCTGCATTTCATTGTTTGACTAAAAGAACTATTAGCACCTTTGAAAGTGTCCAGTGAATTACAAAATTACATTAAAAAACTTTGTTTTTATATATTTTAAGTATTTATCAGGACAAAATTTCGTGGCTCCACGTTTTATAAAAAAAAATTATCTATAAGAAATGATTTGAAGGGGCACCTGGGTGGCTCAGTGGGTTAAAGCCTCTGCCTTCGGCTAGGGTCATGATCCCAGGGTCCTGGGATCGAGCCCCGCATAGGGCTCTCTGCTCAGTGGGGAGCCTGCCTCTCTGCCTGCTTGTGATCTCTGTCTGTCAAATAAATAAATAAAATCTTTAAAAAAGAAGAAATTATTTGAAGACAACCTATACATGAAATACATAGCATTCTCCTTTTAGATAAAATAATAAAACATTGTATTCTGTGAAAATGGAAAAAAATAACATCAACATGTAGAATATTTGTACCATTAAAAATATCATTTATTTTCGGTGACTAGTACACACCATGAAAAACCTAAAACCTCACAAAAGGCAGAAATCTACAAAGTGCAGCAAGGTTCTAACAAAAAGAATACATGATATTTAAAAAAAAAAATGAAATAAAGTCAGCTTTTTCTGCCCATGAGTCCTGTCACTACGTTTTAATAAAACCACCTTTTTTTTGCACTAAATCATCCTGAAGAATTTTTTCTTGCCCATTTTGCTTCTGAACCTCACAGACAATCACATTATTTTGGTTCACAAAGTGGGGCCCAGGTCTTCTCATCTGGACTCGGAGCCTCAGTGCAAACCTGGTGAGTACTTCCTCTTGTCTTCCTTTACTTTCATTTCAGGGGCTTTTCAAGGAATATGGTGGTAATGGAACACTTTCATTTCAATTGCTCAGGCTGCAATCCTGTAGCCAGTGGCTAGTCTATGGAAAGGAATAAAAAGCTTGTCTTTTGGCTGGAAGCTATTACCCTGGACAGAATGGTAATAAGACCCAGAAACTTGATGCCCTCTCTTTATTCCTATTCTTGCACAAAGTTGTCTCTCCTAGGTATGGGACAGTTACCTAAGCTGCTAGGAGGGCTGCTAGTCTTAAGACTCCTTTGTAAAATTTCCTCCTCATTGGTCTAATGTGGTCCCCTTCAAATCTCTGGCCTAACCACTTCTGGTCATAAGACCTCCACTTGGAGCCGGCTGACACAGGAGCCAATTGAATTAAAATCCAACCAGGGATCATTTTTTAGGGTAATTGGCTGTAAGGACTAGGTGTGTTAGAATATCACTTAGACCATGATGGATTTCTTTCTTAGCTGCTTTGTCAATGTCCCCTACTAACTACTTAAATTACAAAATTGGATAATTTCCTCTTGTAAAACTTTTATAGTGTCTTCTATGGTTTAAAAAAGTGGATTCTTCATGGCACAGCACAGCACACCACAACATGGTTCTTTGATGCATCCACCAGCACCCATTTGCAGTCTGGAATTAAATTAGGAACTTGGGGGAAAACAGCATGCCTCCTATAGGGCACTGTGGTAATCATAGAGATTTTGTTTCAGGGCCACCTCCTTTTGTTTTGACACCAGGAACCTCTGGCATATTCTGTGTGGGAAGCCACTTGGAAGTTTGGATGGAGGGATAGATTTTCTTGAAAATGGACCTTCTCTAGGCTTCTTTGGTTCCCAAGGACTCTCCCTTGGGATGCCTTTTACCCCACTGGAAACAATTCAAATTGGAAGATTCGAAAAGAGAACTGATCTTCTATAACAATGTCTGGTCTCCGTGATACTTAGAAGATGAGGAAAAATGTACCATTAATGGGATATTAAACTTCAATATGATCTATCAGTTTGATCACTTCTATAGAAAACTGGACAAATGGACAGATGTACCCCATGTCCAGCCTTGCATGGACCTAAATCAGGATCCCAACCTAAGGACTTTTTCCAAAATGTGTTTGGTGGCTAATCAGGCTAATAAACTACCTCCTGATATATTGAATGATAATTGTCTAAATAAGCCTCCTCCTAATAAAACCCAGGTTGCTAGAGGAAACATAGGCTATCTTTAACAGAGGGAATGCTGACTCTCTCAGTGTTCCTCCTCCTATTAAATCCAGGTTTTTCTTGCTGTACGTGAGGACTTCTCCTTCATAGCCAGAATTTCTCAGGGTTATTAGCTATGATAATTGAAGTCAACTGTCTCTGGTTAATCTCCCCTGGGATAGGGACTTTAGGGAATATTCCTAAGCAGCTGCCAAAACACCTTTTGTTTTGAAGATGTTCCCTGTCTTCTCTGTCTCAATATGGACTGCCTATTTTCATGTCTGACATGACAACCTTTAGGATCGGGAGTTCTCTTTCTCTGCTCTCTGGGCTTTTACCTATCTCCAACCTTGCTGGTGGAACCTCTCCCCCTTCTGTTTCTGTACTTCTGTACATAACTGTCTCCTATACCATCCTGGGTGCTCCTCCATTGGCTTCTGCCCTTGCTGTCATGAGGTGAAGAGCACCCTCTTGGACTTCCAGTCACTTCAGATTTCCCCACTACTGCTCTGGGTAAAAATTAACAATGAAGAACAAATTAACTTTCCAGTGGACACATAAAACATATTTCGTATTTTATTTAAGTTTGTTGACTTTATTAAAATAAGCATGTCTTTAGTGATATCAGCATTAAATGTGAAACTTTTTTTCTACCAAAGTTTACTAAAGGTCAAATAAGCTCATGTTATCTCTGTTACAGTTTGTTAGCAAAATGACTTAAAATGGTGGTTAATTTTGTCTGTCTCAGAGTTTTCACGGATAATTGTTAAGATATCATTCAAAGTCTTTGGTAACCTGAAACCCTAAAGTTTTGCTTGAGTAATAAATTGAGTTGCATTCATTGGATATCTAAGTCTTTTCCAGATAAGATAAAAAACTGAAGCATTGATTTATGAATGTAGGTTTTGCACTTTTGGCTTCATATTGCAGAGAAGATGGGGATATTTGGGTCCATTGGTAAGCATGTTCTGTGCTTCATTGAAAGATTGTTCTACAGGAAAACATATTTTCCTTAAATTGTGAAATGTATTTATAAAATTCAGATCTAAAGAATTCTGGTATAACTGTTCACAATTGGTTACTACTTAGTTTTCACTGGGGACTATGGTTTCTAAGAGTTAGAATTCATCTTCTAGATCTAATTAAGACTGATGTAAATAAGGGAAGTAACTGAATGAAAAAGTTGTAAGTTTATGAATAGAGATTTTTGGAATGGAATTTTATATGTGGTCAGGGCTAAGATTGAAATTAATAGATGCTGAAAATACAGTGGTATAAGATGGAAATTCTGCTTTTACTCTCTTAAAAAAAGACAAAGTTTTCTTGGATTGTTGCTCTGCTTTGGATAAGAAAATGTAAACAATTTTCTTTCCTCTTCTGTCTTCCTGGAAAACCAAAACTTATGTTTTGTCTTTAGCAGGTCTTTGATTGCTTAAGATAGGTAAAGCTTCTCAATACTTAAGGAGCAAAGTTTTGGGGTGCCTGGGTGGTTCAGTTGGTTAAGCGGCTCAGGTCATGATCCTGGAGTCCTAAGATCAGGTTCCACATCAGGCTCCCTGCTCAGTGGGGAGTCTGCTTCTCCCTCTGACCCTCTCCCCTCTCATACTCTCTCTCAAATAAATAAATAAAATATCTTAAAAAAAGGAACTAAGTTTTGCTGACGACTGTATAATCTTACCTATTTGCCTTTGGAATCTCTCATCATTACCTTGGTTAAATAAGTAATTAAGTTTTAAGTTTTGTGATGATCTGTAATATGATTTAATCATATGATTTCCAAGGTTTTCTGAGGTTTTTAACAAACTTCCCCAAGATTAGAATTTTAAATGAAGTTTCCTTGACTAATTAGGCTTGTTTATTTGGTATGCTGTGTTTTGGTATAAGGCCATCACTTGATATTCTGATTATTGAAGTGTTACAAAGAAAATAGAAACAACTGGAATTCCTTGATAGTTATATTATAATGAACTCTCATATCAAATCTTTAACCATGTCCATTTTTTAGTGTTTTTTTTATTTATAGTTTTTGTTCGTATTCTCTTGAAAAACATATTTCATCTTCAAAGAAATTCATAAAAAGGGGTTATGACAAATATAGGATTTTGATGCCTTTAAAATCATAAAATTAAAATTGGTAAGAATTTCCAGAACTAACTAAAAAAAGACTGCATTCAAACTGAACAAGAAATAATATGGAACTAAATGAACTGTGAAAAATGATTATACTTTTTGGGAGTCATGTTTGAAACATTGGTGTTTCTCTTATGTTTGCTCTTCTAGATTAAGGAAAATTTATCTTAATATATCTATGATATACAGAAATATGATAAAATATTCCTTTGTGAACAAGTTGAAGCATTTAACTTTTCTCTCTAGTTCAATCCTATGAAATTAAAACAAACAAACAAACAAAAAGCAACCAAAAATAAACCTTGGTTTTCTTTCTTCCATGTCAATTTCAATTGTTTGCATAAGTTCAACAAAAATCTGGTTTCCTTGTAACAGGACACCGTTGGAAACACTGGTTATTTTACCAAGACTTTTGACTGGAATGTAATATTTGAGAGACATGCATAGACTCCAATAATACCATACAGCTTTAAGGAACAAAGGTTAACTTTATGAAGTCAGCAGTGTCCCTTGGAAAGTTTCACCTGATACCTTGCTTACAGAGTTTCCAGCAGACTTGCCATGTGAATAAAAATTACACTTCCTGGCAGGTTAAGGAACCTCAGGATATTTTGGTAACCTCAAGAAGAGGAATTCACCCAAATCTAGAGTATTACAGGAATGTCTGGTGGAAAGTATTTGGCTTGGTTTCTGGCCTAGAGAGGCTACTAAAATTTCAATCTGAAGATTCCTTATAAAAAGTTCTAGCAAAGCAGATTTTAAAAGATCTATATGATCAACCACATTCTTGCCGAGCTTATGTCAATAATTAGGCCGAGTTTATTAAATCTGTACTTGTTGACGTGCCTGAGTGGCTTAGTAGGTTAAAGCCTCTGCTTTCAGTTCAGGTCATGATCTCAGGGTCCTGGGATTGAGCCCTGCATCAGGCTCTCTGCTCAGTGAGGAGCCTCCTTCCCCCCCCCTCTCTGCCTGCCTAACTGCCTACTTGTGATCTCTGTCTGTCAAATAAATAAAAATAAAATCTTTTTAAAAATCTGTACTTGTTTTTCAAATGAATTATTCATGCTTTGGTTATCTTTGATAAAAAGTTAGGCTGGGTTAATTAATAAATCTCTAAATGAACATGCAGATAATATCCTCCCTAATCCTGATCTGACAGTTATTAACAACCCAACCCATATTAATCTAGGAGACATGGCTTATTTAAGTGATTAGAAGTCTAACACAGCCAGGGATTTTAACTCCAAAATGGAAAGGCCCCTACCAGGTCATATTACTTACTCCCACTGCCACAAAATAGAAAGACATTCCTCATAGCCTCATATATCATGAATTAAACCTGTATCTTCTGCACAGGAATTCAGTGTGGCAGCTAATGTGACTTTTTATTCCTGCAAACCTGTGGAAGACCTAAAACTTCTCAAATGACAATGAAGGACTGGAAGAAAATTTAAGTCAACTATCAAAGGCCATTATATTGGGCTTCTTTTTTTCTCATAATATTAACCTTATTTTGTTTGTTTGTTTGTTTTTTGTTTTGTATTGTTTTGTTTCAGTGGCTTCCTGCCTGATGTCAAGACTCCTTCACTGCCATACTTCAAGCTGACGGATGATCCTTTCTACTAAAAGAAGTTCATTTATGTTGTTTGTCTTGGATTCAGCTGTCTCTGCCTGTGTTAACTCCTCTATATAAGTTCCCAAAAGGACAAATGTTGACCCACAGGTAGAGGCATCAATATGCCCCTACTCAACAGGAAGAAGTTACACAAGATAAGAACTTCCACCCTAAATAACCATAAATATTTAAGGGTGAAATTGTTCAGGTGGGAGACTGACCTACAAAACAATGGAAAAAGGAAATGTAGATAAAATTAAATTTCCTTACAACTTACAACCCATTGACAAATACTTGAAACAGGCAGAGTATGACCTTCCTCCAAGAACTCCCACTGTCTTTGTTAATGATTTGCTAAAGTCAAAAAGCAACCGTAGGTGAAAATAGTCAGACTTCCAGAATCCTGTAGTCTTTCTTAACACATGAAAATCCTTTTGGAAAATTATTTGCCTCTACCCCCCCACAACACACAACTTAAAAGTATATAACCAATTAACCAGTCAATCCTCACAATCCCAATGCAACTCTTTCTTCCCACAGGTCCTGTCCTTTTGCTTTAATAAAACCATTTTTTGCAGATAAATAAATAAATAATAAATAAAATATCATTTTATTCTGTAGAAAGACAAATTTCTAAATACTTGACACTACAGAACAAAAAATGAAGTAGTTCAACAAATATGTTACTAATGATCCTCAAGAGGATTATTCATCAAAAGAGATTAAAAACATTAATTAAAAACATTCCTTAACACATAATTTCATCTTTTAAAAAAGACATTCTTTAAATCTGAATTATAAAACCACACACTTTCTTTTTTTTCTATGTAGAATATGAACAATTAGTAAGAGTATCTTATTTTTGCAAATATTCAAAAGAGTTATGTTTATTTATTTTTCTTTTTTTTAATTTCATTTCTTTTCAGCGTAACAGAATCCATAGTTTTACAACACACCCAGTGCTCCATGCAATGCGTGCCCTCCCTAATACCCACCACCTGGCTCCCCCAACCTCCCACCCCCCACCCCTTCAAAACCCTCAGGTTGTTTTTCAGAGTCCATAGTCTCTCATGGTTCATCTCCCCTCTAATTTCCCTCAACTCCCTTCTCCTCTCCATCTCCCCATGTCCTCCGTGTTATTTGTTATGCTCCGCAAATAAGTGAAACCATATGATAAGTGACTCTCTCTGCTTGACTTATAGTTATGTTTATTTAAAAAAAAATCTAAAGTCATTATTCAGCTTAAAATCTTCTCAATGTTAGGACACAGAAATCATTGATCATACAATACAATTACATGGCCTTTAAAAAATGAATCTTAATAACTTTTGAAACTTTATTATTAAACATTGTCACAGCTTCCTGTAGATATATGTAAGATTTTAAATTCCTGCTTGAATGCAATTATTACATAAAATTGACTTTCATACTAGTAAGATGATTTTTGTTCATCAAGACAGCATTAAATTTTTATTCAAATTAACATTTTGTCCTGCTTATTCTGAAAGTGTAGATATGTTAAGACTATACAATCTTTACCACTCCAAAAGTTCTATTAATTAAAAAGTAGAATGAAATCTCTAGCTAACTCAATTTTTAAAACATTTTCTTTATTTGAGAGAGAGAGAGAGAATGAGTGGGGATGAGTTAGGGTGGACGGGCACAGGAAGGGAGAAGGAGAAACGGGTTCCCTACTGAGGGACCACCCCCTCTAGCATTGATCCCAGGATCCTGGAATCATGACCTAAGCCAAAGGCAGATGCATAATTGACTGAGCTACCCAGGTGCCCTTAACTTATTTTTTCTTAACTTTCTAAATAAACTAGTAGCTGTCATATATATTCATGAATCAGAATCAAATAATTATATGGAAAATCAGTTTTACCATAGTACCTAGGCTAGGAGAACAGAAGGATATGCTATACTCAATCATCTGAAGGAAGTCATCAAAAGCAAATTTTATTTTCCAAATACGTAAAAGATAAATAATAAATAGATGCTAAGGTAAAAAGAAAAAGAAAAGAAAAACCGGTAAGTAGCATAGATAACAGAGAAATGACTAGAAGAGGAAAATAAATAAGGAAAATTAAAAAGCAATTGTCGTCTGATAATTTTATTTCCCTCTTGAATAAAGCTTGTGGACTTGGGGGAACACTTTCTTCACTATGGCCTCCATTAGCAACTGAAATAAAACTTTAAATTTCAAGCTGGTATAAATTCCTTTTATGGCACGATTCCATAAATTTCACAATTTTTTCCATAAGTTGACTAATTAGGAAAGCAAAATGTCTTTAAAAAGTGTTCAATTAAAGGCATTAGCTTTTTTCTTAGGTGCATAATTTACCCTTGGAGAAAATATAACTATATTCCCTCCAAAATTATTTCTATGAAGAACACAGTTCTTGGAGAACAGAAGAAAAATTATTGTCCATGTTTAACCAAAAGTACAGCAAAATATTTTGCCCTTGATTTATTTTCTTTAAATAGTGGACTAGAAAAACTATTTAAGCTACATTGTATTGATTTAGACAAAGAAGTACATTGGGTATTCAGCACTGAGTGATCTTGTTTTTATTGTTTTTGCTTTCGTTTTATTTTTTCTTACCCATTTTGTAATTGTCTTATGTGAACAGTTACTATTGAAGATATCTTGACGTTTAACCCCATCATATGACTTTATTTTAGTTCAAATGGTTGGGTACATTTTGTTAAAATGAATAGATTTTTTTAAACTCATCTTTAAGGCCTAATTTAGTCAAATCTCTCTTGAAAATCAAGTTCCACAACTGCCTTTAATGAAGAAAATTCCTTGATGTTAATTAATAATGCTAACAACTTTTTAAAGTAAAAAAACTCGTATAAATGACATTTTTAGAATCAATTTAGATGGTATGTCTTTACCAATAGCCCAGTTTCTGGGATATATTATATATATATATATATATATATATATATATATATATATATATATATGATTTATATATCCTAACTCATACCCCTCAAAATCCAGATACAGTATTCTGTCACCTATCTCTTCCTACTATCTACACCTGTGTTTCATTTCTCCTAGAAGTGGACAGAAAGTTTAGTGTATAGTGTAGAGTTTATAAGAGCATAGTTGGACATCCTGTTGTCTAAAAGCATGCTTCATTGTTTAGCCTGGAATTAAAAGGCCATTAATCTTTTGATATACTCCAAAGGAAGGAGTGGAGAGAGAAAAGTCATAATGATAACCATATGAGTTTTGTCGGTTGTATGGCCATTAGGGGAGGATATAAATATTGAGGACATCATTCTACTTTTATCAGAGCTGATTTATTTGTTCCAAGGATGAGTAATATCTTGCCACAGAAGATATATTTACTCTATCAGATAAGGGGACTTGTAAAACTGCATTTTTGCACTGACTTTAAGACTTAAATTCTTCTACTCTTGTGTGTGTGTGTGTGTGTGTGTGTGTGTGCGTGTGTGCGTGTTGCATCTTCTTTATCCATTCTTCAGTTGATGCTCACTTGGGCTGTTTCCATAATTTGGCTATTTTAGATAATGTTGCTATAATATTGAGGTGTATATATACTTTTTAATTAGCATTTTTTGTATCCTTTGGGTAAATACCTAATAGTGTAGTCGTTGGATTGTAAGGTAGATCTATTTTTAACTTTTTGAGGAAACGCCATACTGTTTGCCACAGTGGCTGCTCCAGTTTGCATATTCACCAACAGTTCAAGAGGGTGCCCCTTTCTCTACATCCTTGCCAAAACCTGTGGTTTCTTGTGTTGTTGATTTTATACATTCTGAGGTGACATTCCATTTTAGTATTGATTTGCATTTCCCTAATGATAAGCGATGTTGAGCATGAAGATCTTTTCATGTATCTTTTGGCTATCTGTATATCTTCTTTGGAGAAATATCTATTCATCTCTTCCCTCCATATTTTCATGGATTATTCAGTTTTAGAGTGTTAAGTTGTATAAGTACTTTATATATTTTGGATAGTAGCCCTTTATTGAATATGTCCTTTGCAAGTATTTCCCATTCAGTAGGTTGCCTTTCAGTTGTGTTGACTGTTTCCTTCACAGTGCAGAAGTTTTGATTTTGATGTATTTCTAATAGTTCATTTTTTGCTTTTGTTTCCCTTACCTCAGGAGACATAGTAAGAAAGAAGATGATAGAGCCCATGTCGAAGAAGTTGATGCTTACATGCTCTTCAAGGATTTTTTGGTCTTTATTCCATTTTGAATTTTTCCATGTATATGGTGAAAGAAAGTAGTCCAGTTTCCTCTACTGACATGTTGCTCTCCAGTTTTCCCAACACCATTTGTTGAAGAGCCTGGATTTTTCTCATTGGATACTCATTTCTGCCTTGCCAAAGATCAATTGACCATATAGTGGTGGGTTTATTTCTGGGTTTTCTATTCTGTTCTATTGATCTATGTGCCAGTACAGTGATATCTTGATCACTATGGATTTTTAGTTATTCATTTTTTAAAAAGATTTATTTATTTATTTATTTATTTATTTATTTGACAGAAATCACAGTAGGCAGAGAGGCAGGCAGAGAGAAAGAAGAGGAAGCAGGCTCCCCACTGAGCAGAAAGCCCAAAGCGGGGCTCAATCCCAGGACCATGGGAATATGACCTGAGCCTCAGGCAGAGACTTTAACCCACTGAGCCACCCAGGCACCCCAACACTATGGCTTTTTTTTTCCATGCTGACTTACTTACTTACTTACTTACTTATTTATTTATTTATTTATTTTTCTTTTCAACATAACAGTATTCATTCTTTTTGCACCACACACAGTGCTCCATGCAATACGGGCCCTCATTAATACCCACAACCTGGCTCCCCTAACCTCCAACCCCCAGCCCCTTCAAAACCCCTCAGGTTGTTTTGCAGAGTCCATAGTCTCTCATGGTTCACCTCCCCTTCCAATTTCCCTCAACTCCCTTCTCCTCTCCATCTCCCATGTCCTCCATGTTTTTTGTTATGCTCCACAAATAAGTGAAACCATATGATAATTGACTCTTTCTGCATGACTTATTTCACTCAGCATAATCTCTTCCAGTCCCGTCCATGTTGCTACAAAAGTTGGGTATTCATCCTTTCTGATGGAGGCATAATACTCAATAGTGTCTATGGACCACATCTTCCTTATCCATTCGTCCGTTGAAGGGCATCTTGGTTCGTTCCACAGTTTGGCGACCATGGCCATTGCTGCTATAAACATTGGGGTATAGATGGCCCTCCTTTTCACTACATCTGTATCTTTGGGGCAAATACCCAGTAGTGCAATTGCAGAGTCTAGGGAAGCTCTCCTTTTAATTTCTTGAGGAATCTCCACACTATTCTTCAAAGTGGATGCACCAACATGCATTCCCACCAACAGTGTAAGAGGGTTCCCCTTTCTCCACATCCTCTCCAGCACACTTTGTTTCCAGTCTTGCTAATTTTGGCCATTCTAAATGCTGTGAGGTGGTATCTCAATGTGGTTGTAATTTGAATCTCCCTGATGGCTAGTGATGATGAACATTTTTTCATGTGTCTGATAGCCATTTGTATGTCTTCATTGGAGAAGTGTCTGATCATATCTTCTGCCCATTTTTTGATAGGATTATCTCTTTTGTGTGTATTGAGTTTAAGAAGTTCTTTATAGATCCTGGATATCAACCTTTTGTCTATACTGTCATTTACAAATATCTTCTCCCATTCCGTGGGTTGCCTCTTTGTTTTGTTGACTGTTTCCTTTGCTGTGCAGAAGCTTTTGATCTTGATGAAGTCCCAAAGTTCGTTTTCACTTTTGTTTCCTTTGCCTTTGGAGACATATCTTGAAAGAAGTTGCTGTGGCTGATATCAAAGAGGTCACTTCCTATGTTCTCCTTTAGGATTCTGATGGATTCCTGTCTCATGTTGAGGTCTTTTATCGATTTCGAGTTTATCTTGGTGTACGGTGTAAGAGAATGGTCGAGTTTCATTCTTCTACATATAGCTGTCCAATTTTCCCAGCACCATTTATTGAAGAGACAGTCTTTTTCCCCTTGTATATTTTTTCCTCCTTTGTCAAAGATTATTTGACCATAGAGTTGAGGGTCCATATCTGGGCTCTCTACTCAGTTCCACTGGTCTACGTGTCTGTTTTTATGCCAGTACCATGCTGTCTTGGTGATCACAGCTTTGTAGTAAAGCTTGAAATCAGGAAACATGATGCCGCCAGTTTTGTTTTTGTTTTTCAACATTTTCTTAGCGATTCGGGGTCTCTTCTAATTCCATACAAATTTTAGGATTATTTGCTCCAGCTCTTTGAAAAATACCAGTGGAATTTTGATCTGAATGACATTAAAGTTATAGATTGCTCTAGGCAGTATAGACATTTTAACAATGTTTATTCTTCCGATCTAAGAGCATGGAATGGTCTTCCACTTTTTTTGTCTTCAGTGACTTTCCTGTGTGTTCTGTAGTTCCTCAAGTACAGATCCTTTATCTCTTTGGGCTCTTGTTTTTTGGGAGGTTTTTCATCACTGCTTCAATCTCGTTACTAGATATCAGTCTATTCAGGTTGTCAATTTCATCCTGATTCAATTTTGGGAGTTTATAGTTTTCCAGGAATGCATCCATTTCATCTAGGTTGCTTAACTTATTGGCATATAACTGTTGATAATAGCTTCCGATGATTGTTTCTACTTCCTTGGTGTTAGTTGTGATCTCTCCCTTTTCATTCATAATTTTATTAATTTGAGATTTCTCTCTTTTCTTTTGGATTAGTGTGGCCAAATGGATTATCGGTCTTATTGATTCTTTCCCAAAAAAAGCTTCTAATTTCATCAATATGTTCTACTGTATCTCTAGTTTCTACCTCATTGATCTCTGCTCTAATCTTGATTATTTCCCTTCCCATGTGTAGAGTTGGTTTGATTTGTTGTTGATTTTCCAGTTCTTTAAGGTGTAGAGGCAGCTAGTGTGTTCTGGATTTTTCAATTTTTTTTGAGGGAGGCTTGGATGGCTATGCATTTCCCCCTTAGGACCACCTTTGCTGTATCCCATAGGTTTTGGACCGAAGTGTCTTCATTCTCATTGGTTTCCATGAATTGTTTAAGTTCTTCTTTGATCTCCTGGTTGATCCAAGCATTCTTAAGCAAGGTTGTCTTTAGTTTCCAGGTGTTTGAGTTCCTTCCAAACTTTTCCTTGTGATTGAGCTCCAATTTCAAACCATTGTGATCTGAGAATATGCAGGGAAAAATATCAGTCTTCTGGTATTGGTTGAGTCCTGATTTGTGACTCAGTATGTGGTCTATTCTGGAGAAGGTTCCATGTGCTCTTGAGAAGAATGAGTATTCTGTTGTTTTAGGGTGGAATGTTCTGTATATATCTATGAGGTCCATCTGGTCCACTATGTCATTCTGTGCTTTTGTTTCTTTATTGAATTTCTGCTTGGATGATCTATCTATTACTGAGAGAGGCATGTTGAAATCTCCTACTATAAATGTATTCATATCGATATGACTCTTTACCTTTAGAAATAGTTTTCTTATGTAATTGGCTGCTCCCATATTGGGGGCATAAATATTTACAATTGTTAGATCTTCTTGGTGGATAGTCCTTTTAAGAATTATGTAGTGTCCTTCTGTATCTCTGACTACAGTCTTTAGTTTAAAATCTAATTTATCTGGTATGAGAATCGCTACCCCGTCCTTCTTTTGAGGCCCATTGGCATGAAAGATCCTTCTCCATCCCTTCACTTTCAGTCTGGGTGTATCCTTAGGTTCGAAATGGGTCTCTTGTAGACAACATATGGATGGGTCCTGTCGTTTTATCCAATCTGCTACCCTGTGTCGTTTTATGGGTGCATTTAGGCCATTCACATTGAGAGTGATTATTGATAGATACATTTTTATTGACATCATGTTACCTTTGAAGTCTTTCTTTCTGTAGATTGTCTCTATATTTCTGTTCAATGATATTCTTAGGATTTTTTTCCTCTTTTATAGAACCCCCCTTAATACTTCCTGCAGTGTTGGCTCGGTGGTCACATACTCTTTTAAGCCTTGCTGGTCTTGGAAAGTATCTCTCTATCCATTTTGAATGTCAGTCTTGCTGGATAAAGTATTCTTGGCTACATGTTCTTCGCATTTAGTGCCCTGAATATATCTTGCCAGCCCTTTCTGGCTTGCCATGTTCTGTGGACAGGTCTGATGTTATTCTGATGGGCTTTCCTCTGTACGTAAGGAGCTTTTTTGTCCTAGCTGCCTTCAAGAGGGCCTGCCTACAGTTATAATTCTTCATTCTTGCTATTAGGTGTCTCGAGGTCTTTCGAGAATCTATAATCTTGGGGGGATATCTTTCTGCCTCTAGTACATGAATGCTGGTTCCATTTGTGAGATTGGGAAAATTTTCTTGGAGAACTTGTTCCACTATATCTTCTAGACTTCTTTCTTTCTCTTCCCCTTGAGGGATTCCAATAATTCTGGCATTGGAGTGTTTCATGGCATCATTTATTTTCTTGATTCTGTTTTTGTGGCTTCTAAGATGTTTGTTTGTTCCAGGCTTCCTCCTCATCCTTTCTCTCTATCTGTCCTCCAGATCACTAGTTCTATCTTCTATCTCAGTTATGCTAGCTTTTAGAGAATTAGATTGGAACTCATTGAGAGCATTGTGAACATCATCACTGGTGGCTTTCAGTTCTGCCCTAATCAATCCCGTCTGGTCATCCATGGCTTTTTCCAACCCAGCTATTGCCTGGATAATTGTTAGCCTGAATTCCCTTTCCAACATATTGTCTATGTCTGTAGCCATTAGCTCTTTTGCAGAAGGCCCATCCTCTGAATTTTTCTTCTGTTGGGCATTCCTCCTCCTAGTCATTTTGGTGAGAGATGGCTGAATGGATGTAGCTGGACGTATAGACCATGGTGCAGTCAAGGTGCACCCTGGAACTCTTCTGAGCAATCTGGATTCCCCACCCAAACGAGAGAAAAAAGAAAAGAAAAAGAAAAAAAAAGAGAGAGAGAGAGAGAGGCAGGGAAGAAAGGAAAGATAGAAGAGAAGGCTTAGCCCAAATGGGCCCCAAGGTAACATTTATGAAGTACACAAACAAAAACAGACCAAAAAAAAAGAATGATAAAAGTATATGACAAGAGAAATTATATATATATATATATATATATATATATAAGCAAAAAAAGAAAAGAACCTCGTCAAAAAGAACTCCAAGTATAAGATTCATATACTATCTGGACAAACACAAATTCACAGAAACACTGGCGGGGGAAAAAGATGGGAGAGTGGTTATAAATTCTCAGTGTGGGCGAGGGAGGTTATTTTTATTCTTCCTGGATGTATCTTGATATCTTTGTTAAAGAACTCAACTTTCCTAAGATAAAGGGGGATTAAAAATTGGTTTATCTATAGATGTAGCATTTATTGGGGAAAGGGGATTACCTTGAAGTTTAACTCTATATGAATATTAAAAAATAAAAATATAAAAAAGGAGTAAACTAAACTAAACTAAGCTAAAATGAAAACAAATTAAAAAATAGAAAAGCAAAAGAAAAACACAGGTATATGTATCAAAAAGTTCAGCTTAAAAGGTTATTATGGAATTTGATGTACTGGGCATCTCAATGTGATGGTAAATAGGTTAAATAAATTGTCTATATAAAAAAATGAACCGGGATTGTGGGAACAAATTAAAAATAAAAGTTGTATCTATGAAGTAGTGGTGGTTGTTCTCTTGTCGTCTTTTTTTTTTTCTTTGTTGTTTTTCTGGAGGAGGGGCCTGCCACGTGGGTTTTCAGGCAATGTTCCCTGAGTTAAGTCTACCTGCCTCCCTCAAGGGGGTGGGCTCTGAGGAAACAGGTTTTTCAGGCTTTTCTTCTCTGGAGGTTTTTCTGTTTGTTTGTTCATTTTTTTTTCTCTCGTCTTGACAGCTTATGATGGTTTTTGGAGGTTTAGAGGAAAGCAAACCTCACCCCGACCTCCCTCTCAGAGAGAAGCCTCAGTCTGTTCCCCTCTGGGTGCTGCAGAGCACATAAGTTCCCCCTTGGCCGCTGGCAGAGCACGTTCTGAGTCACGGTCCCTGGGGACACAGGAACTCCTGCTTGTACCCAAAACCACGACAGTGGTGGCTGTCTGGGCAGCTCCAAACCACCAGAGAGGTTCCAAGCTGTGATTGCACACTGAGATTTTCCCACTGGCCTGGGCTGGTAGTGCCTGGTCTTTCTGGGTCTGAGAGTGCCAGGCTGGCGCCTGCGTGCACCTCTCTCAGGGGAGGGTTTGGGGCACATGTGTCTCAGGCTCTGATAGTGCAGCACTGCACTCGTGTGGAAGAGTGTGAAAAGGTTGTGTTTCTGCCAGGTGGCAAGGCTCCCATGCCCTCATGGGACTCCACGGGCTCTCAGGCATGCTAGCAGCTCAGGAACCAAGACCTGGTTTCTCCGCCGCACTCTCTGTGGCTCAGTGCCAGGGGTGGCTGTCCTAGGCCCAGGGACTTAAGCCCTGTCCCTAACCACCCCGATTCCCACAATTTCTCCCCGTGATCCTTTGCTCTTTTTGAGTGCTTTCAATCAGACTCCAAGTTAATGTTGGTCCCCAGACGCAAGGCACTGTCATATTGGGGTATCACTTTCCAATGGGTCGCCTCTGGTGGCTCTCTCCCCCTTTTGTTTATCTTCTGATATTAGTCCAATGTTCCCACTCTGCTTTACCTGTCCACCGGTGTCTTCTGCCCCTGCAGAGATCCAGACGTGTATAATACTGATCTTAGGCTGATTTCATGGGTGACTGGAGTTCTTTGGTAGGTAATCAGCTCACTTTAGGGTACAGGTTGAAACGGCGCCTCTTCCTACTTCCCCGCCATCTTGTCTCCCTTCCAACACTATGGCTTTTTAATATTACTTTGTAATATAACTTGAAGTCTGGAATTGTGACATCTACAGCTTTGCTTTGCTTTTCCAGGATTGCTTTGGGGTCTTCTGTGGTCCCATACAAATTTTAGAATTATTTGTTTAGTTCTGAGAAAAATGCTGTTGGTAAGTTGATAGGGATCGCATTAAGTATGTAGATTGCCTTGGGTATTATAGACATTTAAACACTATTTGTTCTTCCAATCCGTGAACACGGAATACCTTTCCATTTCTTTTTTTTTTTTTTTTTTTTT
>PISX010019936.1:0-37058 GCA_004024625.1 Mellivora capensis
GAAATGCCTTTTAGGAGAGCACTCTGCTCTCAGTGATGAGAGCGAAGTCACTGATCACAAGTGTTTGGAGCCCTTAACATTCCTGGCAATGCTGTCAATGGCACAATGTTTAGGTCCACAAGAAAGACAAGAGCCAGTATGTCCCTTAGAGCTCAAAATTAAAATATCTGTACCGGAATACACAAAGGACGTGTTCCATGAACCAGAAAGTACTCACCGTGTTGGCCAGCTCCAGATAGCTTCCTCCTCCAGAGCTGCCAAAATGCCGGGACTGTGTGCGCAGCGTGTGGAGGGCCGCAGCCTGCTGGCTCAAAGAGCGTCCACTGTGCTCGAGAAGCTTCTGCAGGGCCCAATGACTCTGCAAGTCCGGGCTCTGGAGGTCCCTGGCTCCTGAGTCGTACTCCCAGCTCTCCCTGGCTGCTGATAGGGCACCTACATCCAGGAGAGGCAGGGGAAATAAAAAGATGTTTCCTTCATTAGCCTGTGGGTGGTCACTAGGCAGGGATCTGGAACCCCCGAAGCCTTCCTCGTGCCAGCAAGTCAGAACACATGTGGCGCCCAGACTGCGTGCTAAGCACTTTCTCTTTCAAACGGACACATGGGGAACCTCAAGATAAAAGCAGTTTTAGGCCAATCATTCAGAAATAACTCTCCAATGACTGTATGCCCCTCTCCCCTGCCCCAACAGAACCACTCAGCAGAAAAGCTCCAGAGAGCCAAAGGAAGGAAATCCGGAGCAGAGCCACGTCTGTCTGTGATTTGCACGGGGTTACCGGATAATCAGCCTTCTTACTGTAATCCTTTTCCCCAGCTGAGGAAGAAGGGAGCGAGGCAGTAGACAGAAAGTGCAGGAATGGCACTTTCTCGTAATTTTCTCTTATCTGCAAGAAGCCACAGAAGCTAGACGGTGTTTGCCACGTAGATGTAGCCACGCGGCTGAGTTCTGAGCAGCAGAATGGGAGCAGAAGTGCCAAGTGTCACTTCAAGGCCTGGCTCCTAAAACCCCCAGCGCACAATTCTCCATGCCCTTCGCTTTCCAGCCTGGGTCTCGTGGGCAGGGCACCCTCGGGAGCCGCGGGGCACAGACGGGGAGGCCACAAGATGAAGGACGCCTGAGTGCCTGAATGACCTCCCGGCCCAGGGCTGTCTACTAATCCCGGGTACCCTGTTTCGACCTTCTGTGATGAGGAAAAGGACATTCCTTTGGTCACCGTATATTTTCAGTTTTTTGGGGAGAGCAAGTAGTATGACCTTCACTCTCACAACAGATTAAAACCTAATAAAAGATGCTAATAATTATAATACAGTGGAAAAGTCCAGTGACAGAGTAGACCTGGAGAGGGGTAGGGATGCTCAGGGAAAGCTATCTGGAGGAGAAAGCCTGACACGTCAGTTGTCACCATGGCTAGAAAAATTCATTTTGGGGCAAAGCCCTCTTCCTTGTGTTGCTCACTTCTGAACAGAAGTCCCCTGGGTGCAGCTGGCTGGGGGAGCCTGGGGCATATGCGTCTGTGTATTAGCAGTGAGGGAGGCTGGGAGATCTGTTTTCTGGCTTCTACTTTGGGGAGGCAGGATTTGTAAGGTGAGACCTTTCCTAAACCCAGGAAGAGTATGCAAAAGGCCTGGGCTGCTAGAAAACATGACCAAAGTCTATACACAGGCACTGTGCTAGGTACCTGGGATGAAGCCACGAGCACGACAAATTGTAGCTTCAGCCCGTGAAGTTTTCATATTGATGGGTCTTCAACATGTGACTTTTTTTTTTTTTTTAAGATTTTATTTATTTATTTGTCAGAGAGAGAGAGCGAGCACAGGCCTACAGAGTGGCAGGCAGAGGCAGAGGGAGAAGCAGGCTTCCCGCCAAGCAAGGAGCCCGGAGCCCGATGCGGGACTCGATCCCAGGACGCTGGGATCATGACCTGAGCCGAAGGCAGCTGCTTAACCAACTGAGCCACCCAGGTGTCCCTCTTTTTTTTTTTTTTTTTTAAAGATTTTATTTATTTATTTGTCAGAGAGGGAGAGAATATGTGACTTTCGATGGCAAAAAAGGGACTTGTTCAAATGGTTCCATTTGTGCTATGAAGTGAGAACATGTACAGATTACCCTGTAATTTACTTGAGTGTAATTATATACAGCAAACTACAAATTATGTACAGTGGGTTCTAATATGAATGTCCAATCTCCCCTAATTAGGTATTGGTGAGTTTAATCAATGTGATTAGGTAAACTTTCTTTGTCTGGAACCACTTAGGATGTTTTCCCCCTATGGTTCATTTTCTGGTCTTCAGTCAGTCTCCCAACTCTCTCTGCACAGTGCTCTATGGCTGGAGTGACATACCTTTGTATTAAAGCAGACAACCCCTGGGTTTGCAACTGCTCCAAGTTTCTTTTATTTGTTTCTTATTGTTTTTATTTTTTTTTTTAACAATTATATTTATTTGCTTGAGGAGAGAGAGCATGAGCAGGGGGAAGGGCGAAAGAGAGAGGGAGAAGCAGGCTCCCCACCGAGCAGGGAGCCCGATGTGGGGCTCGATCCCAGGACCCTGAGATCAGGACCTGGGCTGAAGGCAGATGCTTAACAGACTGAGCCATCCGGACAACTCTCAAAGTTTCTTTCTTTCTTTCTTTCTTTCTTTCTTTCTTTCTTTCTTTCTTTCTTTCTTTCTTTCTTTTTTTAAGATTTATTTATTTATTTGACAGAGAGAGAGAGAGAGATCACAAGTAGGCAGAGAGGCAGGCAGAGAGAGAGGGGGAAGCAGGCTCCCCGCTAAGCAGAGAGTGCGACGTGGGGTTCGATCCCAGGACCCTGAGATCATGACCTGAGCTGAAGGCAGAGGCTTAACCCACTGAACCACCCAGGCGCCCCTCAAAGTTTCTTTTAATATTAAAGTCTATTAACTGTATTGCAAAGGAAGTTTTGTTTTCCTTCAACGTAGACTGCAAAATGGCTGCCCGCCCTCCCCCTGCTGCTTGCTCTGAGTGGTCTCTGCCCTCTCCCTGTCTGCCTCACATTCTCTGTCCTGGCCCAGGCACACGTGGCAAGAAGACTGACTGAGGTAAAAGTTGAAAAACGGGTTGGGTCCTCTCTCCTGTGGAAGACAAGCAAGCATAAGGTTGGGTCCTTGCCTTTATGTTTCACCACAGGGCCCAGGACCTTGCACACGGCCTATGACATCTGGCATTTAATATACATTTAGTGAGTGGATGGCTGAATTATCCATGGCTGTGGTACCACAGGGTTTCACTTCTTAACAGGAAAAGCAACATGGAGATTAATTTTTAAAATCAAAATAAATTATACACTTAAACTTTATCTCTATGCAAACAGGGAGTCTCATTTTCAAATAATAAAATACAACAGTTCTGGGATAAGACGGCCTAAGGAAGCTTCATTTGAATTTATGATGCTGTATTAACAGACCTAAACCCAGTCTCTGGAAGAGTCATATAATCAGGTTAGCCAAGCTCCATGTTAATCAGCAGGATCAAAAGGCCCTCTCACTCTCACACTATTACCGTAACAATTTCTGCTGAAGTGGTGTTGAGGAGCTCAGATCTTCTGCTAGGGAGCCAAGTCAATCACATCAGCACCATGTGAATGGACCCCAAAAGGGGAAGTGCGCTTCTTAAATACAGTACCCTATTTCCATTACTCTCTTTCAATGTGACTTCATATCTGATTTTTCTGGATAAAAACCAATATTCCTAAGGTGAAATTAGTCAGTTAATTAGGATGATCTCACTGAAAACCATCAAAACTATAGGTCTTGGGGCACCTGGGTGGCTCAGTGGGTAAAGCCTCCACCTTCGGCTCAAGTCATGATCTCAGGGTCCTGGGATCGAGCCCCGCATTGGGCTCTCTGCTCAGCAGGGAGCCTGCTTTCCACCCCCCTCTGCCTGCCTCTCTGCCTATTTGTGATCTGTCTCTCTCTGTCAAATAAATAAATAAAATCTTAAAAAAAAGCACCAAAAACGGTAGGTCTGATAACCATCTTCCTTTTGCCCTTTGAAATATCATGAAGTTTCCAGGCTTACACTCAGCTGGACTCACTTCACCCCCTTGCTAACCTCAGGAACTGCCCGTTGACCTCAGGGAAGTGGCTGCGCTTTCTTCTCCTTAACATGGATACCATTACCGTCCTATTGTCCCTCGTGATCACCAGGCTCTCTGGTCTCCTCTTCTAAGGACACTAATCCCATCATGAGGGCACCATCATCATGATCTTTTCTGACTCTGAGGACCTCCCCAAAGTCACATCTCCAAACCCCTTCACCTTGGGGCACTAGGACTTCGACATGGGAATTTGGAGGGGACACACTCAGTCCAGAACAACCAACTGCACAGTCGCTCTCGGGCCAGGAAGGACACTGACCGCGTGGCCTCCCTTTAAAGACCAAAGGCCCAAAGCACTGCCTGGTCTTGGAGGTCTCTAAACGCACAGGACCAAAGGATGCCATCCCTCCTGCCACCGTAATTCTTTAGGGCACTTGGAAGTAAGCAACAATGTATATTCTTTTATTTCAAACCAAAATATTTAGTGTTTTAAGGTGGCAGAGCACAGATTCTAAATATTTCCCTTATCAGAAAAGCACAGAAAACAGCTGGCAGTTTGACATGTTTATAAAATATATCACTAGGGAAACCCTGCTCTCGGAGAAATACTGAAACAGAAAATCCGCCCAACATCGAGACCCTTGTTCGGCTGGGTGTGTGGCAGCTGCCAGCTCGTGCTCTAGTCCCACCTTCGAAGTGCCACCCGGGTTCAGCTCTTGCGGTCACTGTGCTTATTCACCAAAGGCTCAGGGCAGCCTTCCTAGCAGGCCAGATGCCCCCATGAGGATAAGGCCATGATACCTAACATCTACTCAAGACCACTAGGAGCTGAGCGCTGTTCCAAGCAACTTCCATGTATTATCTTATTTCGTTCTACCCACAGCCTATGAATGACTAAATCATTCCCCCCAGTTTTAGAAGAGGACATTTTCCCTCTCTCAGCTTATTTTTGTAGACATCATCTGCTTGCATAGGAGAGTGGTTAAGTCAGATGGCTTGGGGTCGAATCAAGAGTCACTGTGACCAGCTATGTGATCTCAAGCAAGTTACTCAGTCTATGCCCCAGTTTCTTTGTCTTTAAAATGAGGATACTGAAGAGTTCTTCATAGAGGTGTTGAGAGAGGTAAGCAAGATAAAAATATGTAGAATGTGTAGACAGCCCCTGGCACATAAGAAACTGATCAATGAATGTTAGCAATCATCTGGTCCTATCTTACAGTTCTAGTTATTTGTAATCCATTTGGGACAACTTAGTTGGGAACAATATATGGGGGAAAGGTATACTCTCTCCCAGCTTCTAAAAGGTACCTGTTGAAAAACAAACCTTTGGGGGTGCCTGAGTGGCTCAGTGGGTTAAAGCCTCTTCCTTCAGCTCAGGTCATGATCCCAGGGTCCTGGGATCAAGCCACCCCCCCCCCCCAAATCAGGCTCTTTGCTCCACGGGGAGCCTGCTTCTTCCTCTCTCTCTGCCTGCCTACTTGTGATCTCTGTCTGTCAAATAAATAAATAAAATCTTAAAAAAAAAAAAGAGGGACGCCTGGGTGGCTCAGTTGGTTAAGCCACTGCCTTCGGCTCAGGTCATGATCCCAGCGTCCTGGGATCAAGTCCCACGTTGGGCTCCTTGCTCAGCGGGAGTCTGCTTCTCCGTCTGCCTCTGCTTGCCACTCTGTCTGCCTGTGCTCACTCTGACAAATAAATAAATAAAATCTTAAAACAAAAAACAAAAAACAAAAAAACAAACCTTTGGCACCTAAGCAGTGGCTAAAATTTCTTTTCTTTTCTTTTTTTTTTAAGGATTGTATTTATTTATTTGACAGAAAGAGATCACAGTAGACAGAGAGGCAGGCAGAGAGAGAGAGAGGGAAGCAAGCTCCCTGGTGAGCAGAGAGCCCGATGCGGGACTCGATCCCAGGACCCTGAGATCATGACCTGAGCCGAAGGCAGCAGCTTAACCCTCTGAGCCACCCAGGCGCCCCAGTGGCTAAAATTTCATCAATGGTTTTATACTTTACTACTTTCTTTAAAGACAATAGACAATTAGGTCAGAGTCAAAGTTATGATTCTCTGAGTAAAGAATATTCCATTAGCAAGTCAAAGTCTTTGATTATTGGATTTGAGAAACTTTGCTTCCCTGTTTGAGAAAGAGAGTGAGTGGGAGAACGAGAGAGAGAGGGAGCATGAACGGGGTGAGGGCAGATGGAGAAGCAGACTCCTCGCTGAGGAAGAAGCCCTGAGGCTCAATCCCAGGACCCTGGGATCATGACCTGAACTGAAGGCAGAGGCTTAACCAACTGAGCCACCCAGGCGCCCCTTTGCTTCCCTATTTTATTTGGCCCACTCTTACCTCCAGAGGACAACTGACCTTCCTCAAACTGGCAGCCAGCACCATGAGGAAATCCACACAGCCTAGCAGCTCCAGAGGGGAGCACGTAGAGTTAGTCATCATACCTACGCTCTGGCCATCCCCATACCCTTCCGTTTTTTACCTGCAGTTCCTTCTTTTCCATCCTTCATTTGAGAGTTGGGGCCTCTCATCATATCCCAGGCAGATAATAACACAGAGTGGTTAGGCGGTCCTGAGACCTGGATTAATAGTATCCTATGTCTCTGTCTGTATCTAGTGGTCCTTAATTTTTCCTTTATGTGGATTGTTTAGAAAACATTACCTAATCTGTTACCCTCGGTGGCAAGAGATAAAATAGTCCTTTCAAAACACCAGAGGCAGCTACCTTTCTGCATTTAGAACCCACGACACCACCACAGAAAGAAGCAAGGGAGAATTTGAACAAATCGGCTGCCAGCTGTCAGCCTTCCCTGCCATAGTACATTTACTATTTCCAGATAATACTGACAGCAACAGAAGCAGTAGTCTATCGTTTAGTCCAGAAGGGAGACACCGTGTGAGTCTTTAGCCATTTATTAATGTCAATGGTTGGTATAAGATTCGGGAGCCCAACTCCCCTGAGGACCTCTAGATTCCTCCAGCACAAATTACATTGCATATGCAGGACAATTGTCTTAAAAACCTGGTCTGTGGTCACAAGGAAAATTGGATGGGAAAGGATAGATAAATAGGAACTACCTAGCCTTCTGGGAAAAACAAAAAAAAAAACACCAAAAAACAAAAGTAATGCAAAGCACATGTCCTACCTACTAAGGGAAGGTAAATAATATAAGCTCCCAATGATAAAAGTCAGTTCTTCGACCCTTGGTTATCTGTAGGAAGTGAGCCGATCAGTGACCTGTTTTGAATATACGTCACATGTGGCCTATCTAGGGACAATGTACTGAATTTCCAATGACACACTGGGAATAGAGTGGAAGGTGTATTTTGAAATGCAATTCCTTTCCCCCTGTGCCCAGGCTGATGATAGATGACAAGAAGGAAAGAAATGAAGAAATGAATTTTTCTTACAGAAATGTGCTTATCAACATCATCATCATTATTGGCTATCTCTTAATGTCCCACTCTGTACAGACACGTTCAAAGACCCTTGATGTATTTTAAGCACAGGCTTGAGAACATCTAATGGAAGACGGTGTAGAGACAAGCAAAAGGAAGCAGGAATAAATAACCTTTAAAATTCGTCTCCAGCTCTAGATTCTATTGTTCTGTTTGCTAAATTTAATATAAAAGGGAAAATGTCTGCCCTTAGGCAATGAATACTTTAGTTATGAAAGCACAGCTGAGGCAAGCATCTTTAACTTAAAAAAAAACAATTAAACATAATATTGGGCAGCTTATTATCTTGGCTTGTCTAAACTAGATATATGAAGGAGATAAGCAAGAGGGTTGACTTAGGGCTAAAGAATTCAAAGGATAGTTTAGGGCAAGTGTTAAAATGAGTGTTGAGCAAAGAAGTGTTAACTGAGTTTCACTTGAACCTGAGGCTGAAGGGTTGGGGGTGCTAATGTTTACAGTCCATAGAGATTAAGATAAAAAAAAAAAGGCTTGTCTTTCTCTGTTAGAAGGCAGAGATGGTATTTTGGATCAATTTATCTTTCTCTTACAAGGCATATTAACGGGTCATGTATTCAGTAAGCCCTTGGTAGTTCCTAATTTTTTTAAAAAAGATTTTATTTATTTATTTATTTGACAGACAGAGACACAGCGAGAGAGGAACACAGCAGAAGGAGTGGGAGAGGGAGAAGCAGGCTCCCTTCAGAGCGCGAGCCCGATGTAGGGCTCGATCCCAGGACTCTGGGATCGTGATCTGAGCGGAAGGCAGATGCTTAACGACTGAGCCACCCAGACGCCCTCATAGTTCCTAATTTTTAGGTACCAGACTGAATGGAGATAATGCTAATCTGAGCCTGTGCTCTGTGATGGGAAGTATCACATATATCCTTTGGTTGGCATGCCCATAGGGTCTGTCATATTTCTTGGCTGAAAATCAGCCTAATCAAAATGGAAAATGCCAGGCAGGAAAAATACACAAACAGGAATACAAAAAATTATTCTGACTCCAGCTTCTTAGCAAGAAATAGAACTATATTATGTTTCATTCCTAAAAAGTTGATATTTTTCATTTAAGTTTTTTAATATGTTGAAGCATATTAATTTTTTAAAAATTTTTATTTATTTGTCAGAGAGAGGCAGAGCAAGCACAAGCAGGGGAAGCGGCAGACAGAGGGAGAAGCAGGCTCCCCTCTGAGCAAGGAGCCCAATGTGGGACTCAATCCGAGGACCCTGAGATCATGGCCAGAGCTGAAGGCAGATGCTTAAGTGACTATGCCACCTAGGCATCCCCATATTAATTTTTTAAAAGGTTTTATTTATTCACTTGATAGAGAGAGAGAGCACAAGCAGGGGGAGCGGCTGGCAGAGTGAGAGAGAGAGACGGGCTCTCCACTGCGCAGGGAGCCCGATGTGGGGCTCAATCCCAGGACCCCGGGATCATGACCTGAACCGAAGGCAGATGCTTAATGACTGAGCCACCCAGGTGCCCCAGATCATATTAATTTTCTAATGTTAAACCAAACTTGGATTTAAGAGACAAACCCAACAGGATGCCTGGGTGGTTCAGTCAGTTAAGCGGCTGCTTTGGACTCAGCTATAAATTTTATATATATATATATATATATATATATATATATATATATATATAATTTGGACTTTAGCTATAAATTATAACATCCTTAATTTATTAAAATCTAAAGCTTATCAATATATTTATCTATCTCTGGACAATATAAGGACCTTAGAAAACTTGAAATCTATCCATCCCACTCCCAACTTACAGGTTACTATTATTTTATATTTATTTTCCCTAAAGTCTTTAAGACAAAGTATTATTGTTTTTACCCTGTTTATTTATATTTAACCATATTTACCACTTTCTTTATTCTTCTTTCTCTCTTGCAACTCAAAACATCTATCTGGACCCACCATCATTTTGCTTGAAATATATCCTTTAGAATTTCACTTAATGAAGGTCTCCTCTAGGGTTATGTGTGTCTTCAAATGTCTTTATTCCATCTTGGTTCCTTTATATTTATTTATTTTTTTAAGATTCTATTTATTTATTTGACAGGCAGAGATCACAAGTAGGCAGAGAGGCAGGCAGCGAGAGAGGAGGAAGCAGGCTCCCTGCTGAGCAGAGAGCCCGATATGGGGCTCTATCCCAGGACCCTGAGACCATGACCTGAGCCAAAGGCAGAGGCTTTAACCCACTGAGCCATCCAGGCGCCCCCTTGGTTCCTTTTTAAAAAAAGGTTTATTTTATTTGAGAGAGTGAGAGAGAGAGAGTGCAAATGAGCTTGGGAGGGGAGGGGCAGAGGGAAAATCTCAGACTCCACACTGAGTATGGAGCCCAGCTGTGTGGCTCCATCTCATAGCCATGAGATCATGACCTGAGCCAAAATCAAGAGACAGATGCTCAACCAACTGAGCCACCCAGGTGCCCTCCATCACGGTTCTTGAAAGATACTTTTGCTCATACAGTATGTTAGGTTGTCACTTACTTTTTCTCAGTACATAGAGGACAAGGGAATGTCACTGTTTACTGCCTTCCATTGTTCTCAAGAGTATGCTCTCAGCCTAAATGTTGCTCCTTTGAAAGTAATCTGCCTCTTAAAAAGAAAAAAAAAAAAACTTTTTAGATCTTCCATTTGTCTTTGGTGTTCCACAGGTTCACTATGTCTAATTATCTATGTTACTTGATTTGTAAATATTTTTTTCATTTTTACTGCTTAGAACTCATTAGTATGCAGAATCTACTGGTTAGTATCTTTTATCAGTTTTCAAAAATTCTTAGCCATTACTTCAAATGCTGCTTCTGCTTCATTCTTTCTTTCCTCTCTTTCTGAGAATCCAGTTCTGTTATGTTAAACTTTCCTGAGTCGTAGTCTTTCTCTTATATTTTACATTTTATATCTTTTTCTTCTGTGTTTTCTAAATAATGTCCTCTAACCTGTCTTGTATTTCACTAATTCTATCTTCATCACTAACTAATTTGTTGTTAAGTTTAATTAAGTTTTTATTTCAGTTACAACATTTCTCATTCCTAGATGTTCATTTGGCTCTTTGGTTTTCTTTTGCTAGCTTAGATTTTCTTTCTGAACACAGGAAACATAACTACTTTGTATTCTGAGTCTGATAGTTTCAACAAATGAAATATTGATGGGGTTTTCTTTTTCATGTTAATTCTTGATCATGGTATGGAGTCTCCTTTTATACTTAGTAATTTTATTTTATTTTTTTAAGATTTTATTTATTTATTTGAGAGAGAATGAGTGAGAGAGAGGAGAAGGTCAGAGGGAGAGGCAGACTCCCCAAAGAGCCAGGAGCCTGATGCGGGACTCGATCCTGGAAGTCCGGGATCATGACCTGAGCCGAAGGCAGTCGCTCAACCAACTGAGCCACCCAGGCACCCCATATACTTAGTAATTTTAGATACTGAATTGTCCATATTCCTTGGAAAGTTATTTCTGGATATCCTTTCAGAACTGCTTTACATACCTCTAAGGCAATTTCATTAAGAATACTCCAATGGTAGTGTACAGATTGGTGTACTTCTGGTTCAAACTTACACAGAGGGTACAGCCCTCTTTAGTAGTCTACCTTTTGAAAAAGAAGGTATATCTTATTACATTCCCCACCTGAGCAGTCCTTGGAATTTTTCTTCTGTTCTCAGGGCCCACATAGTCATGTAATCAAAAGTTTGATTTTACAGGTTCAGAGAGTAGTTTCAAGGTAAAAGTGGCTTGCTGCTCCGGGTTTCCTCATTCACTTAGATTTTAGACTCAGAAATCTTTACTATTTGCTAGATATAGATATGTGATAAAGGAGGACTTAAAATATAGCTGTTCCAGCTTTTAAAATTATTTTCAGCTATAAAATACATCTTGATATCTAATGTTACTTGTTATGGAAATAAATATTTGTTCTTTGATTATGCTACATGAATTGTGATGATGTAAACTATATATTCAAAAATGGACCATGACTACTTTCTTTTCTTGAATTATTTTTTGTTTTCCCTGGGATTAATAATTTTTTTGTAATTTCATGTTTAGTTTTCCATGTCATGAATTCAGTCTCAAATTCTCAGTCAGTTATCTAAATATCCTCACAGTAATTTAAGATGCATAAAAATTCCATCAAATTTAGTCTGAAAATGGGGTGCCTGGGTGGCTCAGTTGGTTAAGTGTCTGCCTTCAGCTCAGGTCATGATCCCAGGGTCCTGGGATTAAGCCCCACATCAGGCTCCCTGCTCAGAGGGAAGGCTTCTTCTCCTCTCCCACTTCTCCTGCTTACCCTCTCTCTAGGTCAAATAAATAAATAAAATACTTAAACAAAAATTTAGCCTGAAAATATTTTTCTGGAACTTTTTGATCTGCTCTAGCCTAGATTGGTTTCAATGACCACTGGTATGCTTCACTTCTAACTTGTTTTCATTCTTTGTTTCATGTTTCTAAGTATTTCTCTTCCTAGGTTATCTTGGAGGTCTAATAGATTTTGAAGAAATTAGGCATGAAGAAATTAGTCAATTTTCTGAGACTTTGCACTCAAAGTCTTTTGCATGAAAACACCTATCTCCTATCCTTACACTTCATTAATAGTTTGGTAAGGAATTCTAAGTTGGAAACCATTCTTCTGCAAAACTTTGAAGACATTCCTCATTTAATATCTGTTATTATTTTTGAGAAGTCAGAAGCCATATGATTCCAAATCATTCTTATTTGTCCTGTTTTGTATTTCCTCTCTGGAAATTTGAAGAATATTTTCTTTGTCTCTAGTGTCATAAAATTTCACAGTGATTTGTGTCCTTATGTTTTATGGTAGGTGATACTTGGTAGGACCTTTCTATCAAGAAACTCACATCCTTTAGCCAAGATATCCATCAACAGATGAATGGATGAAGAAGATGTGGTATATATATATATATATATATATATATATATATATATACACACACACACACACACACACAATGGAATATTACTCAGCCATCAGAAAGTATTAATACTTACCATTTACATCGATGTGAATGGAATTGGAGGGTACTGTGCTGAGTGAAATAAGTCAATTGGAGAAAGACAATTATCATATGGATTCACTCATATGTGGAACATAAGGAATAGCATGGAGGACCACAGGGGAAGGGAGGGAAAACTGAATGGGAAGAAATCAGTGAGGGAGACAAACCATGAGAGACTCTTAACTCTGGGAAACAAATAGGGTTGCTGAAGGGGAGGAGGGAGGGAAGATGGGGTAACTAGGTGATGGGCATTAAGAAGGGCAAGTGATATGATGAGCACTGGGTGTTGTATGATAAATTATTGAACACTACCTCTGAAACTAATGATGTACTACATGTTGGCTAACTGAATTTATTTATATATATATTTTTAAAAGATTTTATTTATTTATTTGACAGAGAGAGAGAGATCACAAGTAGGCCGAGAGACAGGCAGAGAGAGAGAGGAGCAGGCAGAGAGCCCGATGTGGGGCTCAATCCCAGGACCCCAAGATCCCTGAGCCGAAAGCAAAGGCTCAACCCATCGAGCCACCCAGGCGCCCCGGCTAATTGAATTTAAATTAAAAAAAAAAAACACCAAAAACTCATATCCTTCATTTTGCAAGACAATTTCATGGGCCATTTTGTAGATGATTTCTTCTCTACTGTTTTCTTTGTTTACTCTTTCTAGGACAGCTATTATCTGAGTGGTAGACATCCTGTACCTGTACCAGTCCTCTGATTTTCTTTTTTTCTTCTCTACTGTTTTCTTTGTTTACTCTTTCTAGGACAGCTATTATCTGAGTGGTAGACATCCTGTACCTGTACCAGTCCTCTGATTTTCTTTTTTTTTTCTTTCTTTTTTTTAAAGATTTTATATATTTGACAGAGATCACAAGTAGGCAGGGAGGCAGGCAGAGAGAGAGAGGAAGGGAAGCAGACTCCCCGCTGAGCAGAGAGCCCTATGTGGGGCTCGATCCCAGGACCCTGAGATCATGACCTGAGCTGAAGGCAGATGCTTAACCCACTGAGCCACCCAGGCACCCCCCTCTGATTTTCTTATCTTTTCTCCCGTATCTTATATTTCTTTCCTTTTTTTTTTTTTTTTAAGATTTTATTTATTTATTTGACAGAGAGAGACGCAGCAAGAGAGGGAACACCAGCAGGGTGAGTGGGAGTGAGAGAGGGGGAAGCAGGCTTCCCACTGAGAAGGGAGCCTGATGCAGAGCTCCATCCCAGGACCCTGGGATCATGACCTGAGCCAAAGGCAGATACTTAATGACTGAGCCACCCAGGTGCCCCCATCTTATATTTCTTTGTCTTTTTGCCCCTTTCCGGAAGACATTCTTATCTTTATTTCCAATTCTTTCTCTGTTGAGTTTATAATGTGTGCTCTATTTTTTCCAGGGTAGGTTTTTAAAAATGTTTCTTTTTATCCTTTTCTTTGTGTGTGAACACAATATTTTCTCCTGTATTTCAAAATATATTAACAAGGGATTATTTTGAATGTTCTCCTTGCAGAATCTCCATTCCACTTGGATTAAGTTTTTCTACTTGTTTTGGTCTCTATTTTCCCCTTCAGAGGAATCCCTCTGATGTCTAGTGCTCCTTGGTTGTTTGGTCCTATGGGCCATATGACCTATTCCAGATTTAAGGTCACCATTCCCACAACTATGGTAGTCTATTGAGCCCAGTTAAGGAAACACTGATCTATGCCACCCTAAATGAACGGGAACTTATCAGATCAGGCAGAGGCAAAAGTGAAACAAACAAAATGGCTTTCATAAGCCCCACCCCCTTCCTTCCTCAGGTTTTCTTCACAACTCTAACTCTCCTTCATCCCACCATGGTCCTTCAGGACCCTTCCAGTGGCTCCTCCCCAATAGAGCCACTTCAAGTAAAAAAAATTAGGTCACATTATTAATATACAGTATAAATGACTGATAAGACTAAATATGTTTTCTGGTATTTGGCTTTTAGAAAAAGCTAAACCAAAGGAATAGACTCTCAGGGTATATATTAAGACTACATATGAAAAAGCTAAACCAAAGGAATAGACTCTCAGGGTATATATTGGTAAACATTAAAGCCAATCAGTAGAAAGGTGTGAGAAAACCGTGAGTTCCCTTAATAAAAACAAACCTCCTATCCTACAAGGCTGGCATCGGAAGGAAAATCTCCACAATGGATGATGGACCAGAGTGTCATAATCCCAACTGCTGTCCTCCATGAGACACGTTCCCCTTCAGGATTTCCCTCTAAATATCCCTGCAACCATTCCCAGGCCACAGAGAGGCAGAGTTCTTTCCCTTTGGCCTTGTGGTTCAAGAATGGACAATTCTTTTTCCCTAATATCCCAAACAGACCAAAGTGGCAGCATTCACAAAAGATTTTGCAACTATCTTGGGGCACCTGGGTGGCTCAGTGGGTTAAGCATCTGCCTTCGGCTCAGGTCATGGTCTTAGGGTCCTGGGATAGAGCCCCGCGTCGGGCTCTCTGCTCAGCGGGGAGCCTGCTTCCCTCTCTCTCTCTCTGCCTACTTGTGATCTCTGTCTGTCAAAAACAAAACAAAACAAAACAAAACATTTAAAAAACAAATACATTCAGGAAAAAAACCCATCTTGGAGATAGGAATTCTAAGTTTCTGTAATACAGCAGAGAAAAATAGAAAAGAACACAGTGGTGTGAGTTATTAGAGCAATAATTAAGCCAGGAGTCAGAAGTCTCGTCTAGCCGCAGCCACACCACCAACTAACTCTGTGGCCTGAGAATTATTATTATTTAACCCTTCCATCTTCATTTCCTCATCTATTCTACACAGAGGGTAAACCAGACGGTATTTAACAGGGCCTTTGGAATGTACTGTAATTCAAGGGCACAATTTTATCAAAGGACTTTAAATCTCAAGTCAGATAAATCAAAGAAAATACACTACAAATACCAAGGGACAAATCTGACACAGTAATTAGTTTGCATTAAGATTTATTTAGAACTGATATACATCCAGAAAATGAGAACTAAATAAATGCACAACATATCAGATTAAATTCTGGTTCAACTAGAAGCAAAAGTGTTTTTCTTGTAGATAGCAAACATAAATGCATCTACTGGAAACCATATCAAATCTTTCCAAAACAACCATAAAAATTAACTGATTTAAACAGTCACTTACTAATGCCCTTTCGTTTATGTTCTCCAATGAACTTGCAGTAGACTTACAAGATAAAACAGGAAGCAAAACAAGCCTTCCTGAGCCTTTTGTGATTATAATGTTGAGTGACAGATTCTCCAGAACGAACAATGGACAATGAAATAGTCTGGCCAAACTAAACACTTTCTGCCAGCAGACTGAGCCTTTATCTCAGCCAAAGAATCATTTTTACTCCATGAAAAATATCTAAAATTGTGCCAAGTTGTATCACTGCCACTGAAATTGGAATGGCTTCAACATCCCATAAAAACAGTGACACTTAATGAATTGCTTCAGCTAAATCATGCTGGAGGGAAAATGGATGAACAATCTCATTGTGTTTTATGTCCTTCAAAAGATACAATTAATGCAGGTAATCAGGGGGACCCCTCATGCCAGGATTACCACCTGAGACAAGCACACCTGGATCCCCAGGAACGTTTTGTTCTGTGCTGACTAAAATGAAATAACTAATGGGAAAGGGGCTAAAATAATTTATTCAAAAGGAGCACTGCCAAATAGATGGAAATACCCTTAAGCGACAAAATCAGGAAGTAAGACAGGACCACTGTGCACTACCTGAGACATCATTTTCTAAGAATTTAGACCACCGCAGAACAGCATAGTGACGTATGGGACGTAATAATGTGCAAAAGAAATCCAAACTATTAAATATCTCAAGAAATAGCTGAGAATCTGGTGATCTTGTATATACTTGCTTAAAAGTTGAAAAAAGAAACATACCAGGGGCATCTGGGTAGCCCAGTCTCTTACCACCTGATTGTTGATTTCGGCTCAGGTCATGAGCCGAAATCAAGAGATCAAGCTCTGCCTCAGGTTCCACACTGGGTGTGCGGACTGCTTGAGATTCTCCCTCGGCCCCCCCAGCCCCCCAGCTTGTGCCTCCTTTCCTCTCTCTTTCTAAAACAAAATTAAATTAAATTAAAAGAAATACATCCGTATTTTTTTTTCTTCTTACGTCGTCCTGTAATTTTTCCTGCCTGCAGTGACTACAGAGTGGAGAGATGATAGTGAACGTACTACAAATAGAATTTGACATCTTAAGTGCAGAATTTAAAGGTCAGACAAAGAACAGCCAAATAAACACAAAGAATCAAAGTTCAAATACACCCAACACAGAAACATTTTCAGTCTAATAAATAACATACATCTGACTTGATTGTTTTCCCTGACTCGGATGGTGTCAAAGTCATTTGTTATCTTTGATTTCATTAGTTGTTTTGTACTTAAATTTTAATATATGGGTTCAGTTACCTGAGACCCCACAAAGCCTCAAATAACCAGTGAGGACATAGCTTGGCAGGGGTTGGGGAGAAGCGATTTATAATATCCTCTCCCATTTCTTTGTTCAGAAGATCTCTTGGCCTCTGATGGTTACCAGAAGGGAGATGGGAGGGAAGCCGGGTTAAAGAGTGATAGGGATTAAGGAGTGCTTGTGTGAGGTGCACAGTGATACATGGAAGTGTTGTATCACTATATTGGTACACCTGAAACTAATACTACACTCTATGTTAACTAACTGGAATTTAAACTAAAACTTTAAAAAAAAAAAAAAAAGAAGGGAATTCCTTCTCCAAACTACAAAATTTTGGCAAATCAGTATAGTATTTTGTAATGCAATAAAATTATGTTGTGCTTATTGGAATCATAAAAAAAAAAAGAATGTGAAATGACATCTATTACTTAAAAACTTTAGAAGCCTATGCTAACTCCCAATTTAGAAGTAAATTAAATAAACATATTGTTCACTCTGTGACATAGGGCTTAGGTTATGTGAAAAACTGCTACCATACCCACCAAAGAAACAAACTTCTAGAAACCTTCACCTGGAGCTAAAAACCACAGTGACTTCAGTTTGGTTTTATGCTAGCTGGGCAGTATTTTTACCAATGAATCACTCTCATGAGTGATTTTATTTCAAAGGCTCTGTGTTAATTATTAATTGTTCATACAGAACCCATAGAGGATTTAAACCATTTTTTATTTTCTTAATTCACCACCCAGAGCCCTACATACCAGGGATAATGTAGCTGGATTGGAAAATGCCCTCTTGTCTCACTTAACCTGTTTCAAGAGTTTAGAAGAATTTTGATATACACAAAAGAAGCCCCAACAATATTTAAAAATAACATTCATTCTGGAAAAACTGGCATGTGTCAGGACTAGACAGGCTTGATTTATATTAATGACGTGTGGTTTTAATTTTTTGAAGGCAAGAAACTAAACTAAAATTCAGGGAGCTGCTTATTTATTTCTTTAAATCTGCCAAGCAATCGATATCTCCTTACACTTTTCCCTAAGGCTTTGCGAGTTTGGAGATCTTCCTGTCTAAACTATATGTTCTTTGATCTCATTTTTTACTTTGAGTTCCTGCTAAGGAAAAGTTCTGCTATTAGTTTGTCTGAGACACTTCAGAACTTTATATGTTCCTGCTGGACCACAGGGACAGCTACCAGAGCGGTAATGAAGGCTAACACATCAGGTGGGAATATAACCCAAAGAAAGACCAATAAGGGGTCTTTTGAAGATATAGGTTATTGGAAACTGTGCCCAGTGTTCTAATCTTAGCATAAATTAAATGAAGTTGTATTAATTAACAGGTCTTTATGTCTGCTGTCTTAAACAATGTTTTAAAACCATAGGGATTTGATTCAAATAAGTCTTCGGCTCTCTGAGACCTGACCAGAGGAAGAAAAACAAGTGCCCCCAAAGATCTGAAAAAGCCAGGCTTGTAACAACCTCATTAGGCAAGCTTGAAGGCTTTTATCAGTTCTCCTCAGGCAATTCAGTGGTTTTTATTTCCAGTGGTCATCACCCTGAAGCCCTCTTTCACATAATTCACACATTTGACAAAAATATGTGGATATCGTGGGTAAAGTTTACAGCTTGGTTGAAGTAAAAAAACCTGTTTATTTAAAAGGGCGTGTTTAAATAAAGTCTCCATTGGAATTGCTAACGTATATAAACACCTAAAGCTAGGATTTTTTAAAAAAAATATTTTATTTATTTACTTATTTATCAGAGAGATGGAGAGAGACCAACAAGTAGGCAGAGCAGCAGGCAGAGGGAGAGGGAGCAGGGAGCCGGATGTGGGGCTCGATCCCAGGACCCCGAGATCACGACCCGAGCCTAAGGCAGCCGCCCAACCGACTGAGCCACACAGGGGCCCCAAAGCTAGGAATTTTTAACTCCAGTCTTTCCTAATCACAAAGAAAATAGAAAAAACTTTAAATAATTGTTTTAAAAATGTGATTTTTTTCAATTTAAATTTTAAAATGGAGACAATTAAATCACAAAATTTTGAAATGAAAATTACAATTAATTATAATAAACACTTGTTTTCCACTGTAAATTAGGCAGCATACACAAAACCTCATACCTGTTTTTTGTGTAACGTATGTTGTCACTTTGCTGCCAAAGGGACGGGATTTCCTAACAGGACCTGCCCTCCTCTCACATGCTGGGGACCATGTGCCTGCAATTTCTGGGACTGGCCTCTGGATGGCAGTGTTATTTTTAGTTGGCATCTTGATGACAAAGACCGTTTTATAAGTTGCAGGTTACTCAGAATCATCTCTTTCAATAAGCAATGTCCTAGTGTTCTCAGCTCATTATTAGCTCTGTGGCATAGAACAAGTCAAGAAACTTCTCTGAGACTCAGTGTCCTCCTCTATAAATGGAGGATTCTATTCTAAACGTGGCAGGTAGCCATAAGGATTAGAGAGGATAATGATAATTATAGGAACACTATTATTTATTGAAAAACCTAATGTGAATAGGCACTATGTAGGAACTTTACAAATGACATCTCACGAAGTCCTTCCAACTATCTTATAATGCAGGTATCATTACTCTATCTTTAGAGATAAGAAAACCGAAGCTCAGAATAATCAAGAATGTAGCCTAAATTCCATAGTAACTCAGTGGTGACCTGGAATTTATCTCCCTAGCATATGATACAAATAAATGCCTAGCAAATTGCCTTGTGCACAGTAAATATTAGTAATTTTAGCCGTTTTTACTATTGTTATTGCTGTAAGTATTTAATTTTATATAGCTGGTGCCTGAAAGACATAAAAAACTTTTAAATATTATTTCTCTCAGAGGACTTAACATAGACATAAAAATCTATTATGATCTAGCTGTTCAGATATCTTAATTTTTCCCCGAAGTATATTTGAGCAGAGAATGCAAAGGCAAAGAGAAGATTGGTAAATGGAAAGTTTATGGTCAATTAAATGTGTGAAATGCTATCTATTTTGTTCTTCTCCTGGAGAGTCACAAGAAATATTAGCATATTAAAGACTCAGAGATGTCTTGCAGTAAAGGAAACTATTAATCTAGTTTAATTCCAAGCTTTCCAATGTATTTAACAAAGGAATTACTTCTTCACATAATATTTATGACCATCCTTTGAAACCAGTGCTCTGTGGAAAACATTTGAGAAAAATGACTCTATCGAAATTCCTCCTCCAAGTTGAGCATGTAATGTTTTGATGGCTCCTCTTTTTCTGACAACTCCCTGCTGTGGATGTGCTGGGAAATGTCAGAACTGACAATAAAGTCCTTCCGGACACTTAACTGTTAAACCCAAGTTTTTCTCAGGCTTTTCTCACAGCGGTACAACGTTCCCTCTACTTCTCTCCATATTGCAGCCATGGGTGGCATCCCAAAGCTTTCCTGAAACTCCTGCTCACAGTCTTCTTAGCTCTCCTTATACACCTTCGGCACCATTCAGTTGCTTCTAAAGTTCTGTTGACTCTAACTTAAATTTTATTGCTATTTAATTTGTCGTGTGCTTTTCATTTCACAATGAAATGGTAAGTTCCTTGGTATCTGGAACCATGCAATGTGCAGCCGTGTGTCCCCAAAAGAGCACGGACACCGTGCTTTGCACATTCAATCATTCAACAAATATGCACTAAGCATCTCTAATGTGCTGAGCTCTGTTCCAAGTGCTGGGGGTATAGCAGTACCCCTGAGAGGTCATCAGCACTCTGCTCTGGTGGAACTTTTACAGTACTGTGGGCCATACATAAATAAGCCGCTGGGTAAGTACATAATGGAATATCAGATAAGAATAAGTTGTATGGGGGCACGCCTGGCTGCCTCAGTTGGTTAAGTCTGTCTTCAGCTCAGGTCATGATCTCAGGGTCCTGGGATCAAACCCTGCATAGGGCTCCCTGCAGCCTGCTTCCCCCTGTCCCAGGGCCCCTTCCCCCATCCCTCCCCACCCCCCGCCTGTGCACACTCTCTCGTGCTCTCTCTCTCAAATAAATAAAATCTTTAAAAAAAAAAAGAAGTTGTATGAAGCAAAAAGGGCATGTGAAAAGGCCTCTAAAGAAGGAATATTTAAGCTGAAATCTGAATAACAGGAAAGGGCCAGTCATGCAATGAAAAGGTCAGAAAGAAGAGTTTAGACCAGAGGAAAGGACCAGGGCAAAGGTTGAAGGCAGGTTCAGTTTGCTAAGTTGGAGGAATAGCAGGAAGGTCAGTGTGGCTGCAACATGCATAATTAGGGCAATCAGTATGATAACTGCTTGGCATGATGGGTATGAGCCAGACAGCAGTAAGGAACTTGGACATCATTTTAGGGGATACGGAAGCCACGGAATGCTGCAGACATGAGAACGAGCTGAGCATGTTTCCATAATGTTAGAAGACCACTCTGACTGCAGGATAAAGAATAAACATAGGGGGTCAAGGTAGGTATCAGGGAGGCCAGTTATAGACTATTTTTGTCATCGAACCAAGACATGATGGTGATTTAGATGAGGGTGGTAGCAGGAGAACTAAGGAAGGAGACAGATTCTGGAGGTACCCTGACAAAAGAGACAGCAGGACTTGCTGGCTTAAGCAAACTAGAGGAGGGTGATATTTCCTATATGGGGATATCTAGGAGATCAGTGATGCTGGGAGGAAGACCGAGGAAGGGAATCAAGAATTCTTCTGAGCGTGTTAGGCATGAGAGGTCCATAAGACATCCAGGAAGATGGGTCACTTTTACCTGACTCAGAAGCTCACCGGAAAGAGCAGGGCTAGATACATACATGGGAGTTGCTCACACAGAAACAGACTGTAGCCCCCAAGCCCCTGAGAGACCAACACTAAGAAGGGGAAGCCAAAATGGTGGGCAGGACCCCAGGAGGATGTGGTGTGGGGAAGTCCAAAAGAAGAAGTACAGCTGCCATGAGGGAGTAGTTCACTGAGGAAAATGCCAAAGATCCAGATGAGGACAGAAGAAGACCCCTCGAGTTGGTCCCCACGGAGGCAGTCAGAGCGGGTTCAGTGGAGCGGTGACAACCAAAGCTGGAAGACTGGGTTGAAGGCCTTGGGTGAGGACTGGTAAGCATTCAGTGTAGACAAACTTTTCAAAACGAGCAGGTGTGAAGAGGGGCAGAGAAGGGAGGCAGGAGCCAGGAAAGGGCTCCCCTGGCCTCGGGGTGGGAGGAACTGCACTTTCTGTGCATAGAGTCACAAGAGATGATTAACAATGTGGAAAAGAGAGGGATTCTTTGTTTAATTATTGTAGATTTTTCAATGTACTTGATTCATCATTAGACTGAACTGTTACAATCGACAGGGAATAAAACTGAGTGGTAATAACAATAATATTAACTTAACCTGTATTTTGTGCTTATTATGGGCTAGACACTGTTTTATGTGCTTTTTATAGATATAACCTTCCGCATTCCTCCGAATAACCGTAATTGTTCTAACACTACCCTGGATGAGGAAATCGAGATATGGAGACGTTGGGTAACTTGTCCAGTGTCACGGAGGCAGGAAGCGACAGAACCCAGATTCACAGTTAAATGGTTTGACTCTGAGGCTTTCACTACCAGGATAAACCGGCACAAGCTTGCACATCTGCTGGCATTTCCTCAGTTCACGACCCGTTTTATGACTCACTGCCTCTCTGCCAGCTCTTCTTTCTCCCTGGGCAAACAGTTACAAAGGTTGGGAGGAACTCCTTTTCACCTCCTTCTCAAGTTAGGGCAATCCTATGAGATGGTCTATCCAATTAGATATAGGCAGCAATTCTACCAAAAATGCCTTTTTTTAAAAAAAAGATTTTATTTATTTATTTGAGAGAGAGAGACAGAGTGAGAGAGCATGAGAAGGGAGGTCAGAGGGAGAAGCAGGCTCCTTATGCAGCTGGGAGCCTGATGTGGGACTCGATCCCAGAACTCCGGGATCATGACCTGAGCTGAAGGCAGTCGTTTAACCAACTGAGCCACCCGGGTGCCCCCAAAAATGCCTCTTTTAAGAAAAAAAACTGTCCCCTTTAGAATATTTATAAACATATACTACACATTAAAATACAATTTTGGATGGTGTAGTTTTTTTTTCCCCATACAAGTATTCCTCCTAGAGACACAATAAATATTACTTTAGTGGCCACATGGGATTCACTAGTTGGGATGCACCACAGTTTACTTCAAATGTGTATGTGTGTGGGCTTATTAATTATATAAGAAGGCCATGTTCTTGGCAGAAAAATTAGAAAGCACAGCTTAGCAAAAAGAACTCCACTCATTCTTTCATCTAATAAATATTACTGCTTGTCCTTTTTATGTCATGCAACAATTACAAATCATGCTTTCAAATGCTATTTAAAAGCATGAGGAAAATGCAAGGGATCTGAATTACAGGATACAAAACTATATAGAAAGTATGTGAAAAAATTAATAAAAAACAAATCACAAATACACACACATAAAAGAAAGAGGGAGGGAGAAATCTAAGCAGTAGTTATTATTTCTGGATATGAGATATTAAGGATGATTTTTATTTTCTTCTGCTTGCCTTTTTAAAAATCCTATTTTTCTATAATAAACATATATTACTTTAATACTCAGAAAAAATGTTACTTCAAAAATTAAATATTTCTACATATTATGCTGAGAGCACATGTATTACCAGACATCTGATGTGAAGTTAAAATGGAATCCATTAAGATAGTAAGTCATAGGGGATATGAGGACACGTTTATTATTTCAATTACTCAATAATAATGCTCCAAATGATTCCACTGCCAAGAGCATTATTCAGGTTGTGTGCGTGTATGTGTGTGTGTGTGTGTGTTATGGGACACTACATAATTATCCATGCTAATTAGTATATATTTAACAAATGATGGACAATTAACATGGAGCTTTGTTTCCTGCCACCAGATCTACCTAGAAGAGAATGAAGCAGAGAGAGAGATCCAGAAGATAGTTTTAAGGGAAAAAAAATTCCCTAAAATATAAGTAGAAAATTCAGATACTTTCCTCTATCCCTTTGTTCAGGCTACCCTTTCAGATGCCTCTTTCCTCTAAACTTTTCATTATAAAAAATTATAAATATTCTTTCTCTCTCTACACACACACACACACACACATACACACACACATTTTTGAGTGCTCAGAAACATGTACAATAATCCCCAAATTCTCATCACCCAGCTTCAATAATTATCAATATTTGTAGGATCTTTCTTTCTAATTTGCTTGTCTTGTGCTGGTAGGAAACAATAATACTCATGAACAGGAAAACATTTTAAAGATTAAGCAAACAAGAGATGGATTTTTGGGGAGCGCCTGGGTGGCTCAGTCATTAAGTGTCTGCCTTCGGCTCGGGTCATGATCCCAGGGTCCTGGGATAGAGCCTGGCATCGCATCGGGCTCTCTGCTGAGTGGGAAGTCTGCTTCTCTCTCTCCCACACCCCCTACTTGTGTTTCCTCTCTTGCATCTCTCTCATCAAATAAATAAATAAAATCTTTAAAAAGAGAAAGAGAGAAATGGATTTTTTAAAAAACCTCATGGCCCAGAGCTGCACTAATATTTGAAGGCGTCCCCAGATAGTCTCTGAGGTCTGCTGATGCAGTCACCACCTCTCCCACCCAGCGTGCCCTTCCTCTTCAATAGCTAAATGGCTACACATTATTATGCTTGGAAAATGGAAGAACGAAACTAAAGAAAGCAATAAACTGTAGGACAAAACTAGGGGAAACAGGGAGCATTCGCCCAGGGAACGTGTGGCCAAGAAGACAGCCTGGGGACGAGCCAGCATCAGGCTGGGCAGGCCACTCCCGCTTACAGAGGTCACCAAGCAGGGCTCCTGGGGCACTACCAAACTGCCACCTGGTTGTACCTACCCAAACTGTTGTCGCTGCTTGTGGGCCAGGACGCAATTCTATCCCGCAGCTTCTTCTTTTTACAGGAGTTGTCTGACTTCTCAGAAAGACCTACTTCCTCCTTCCTAATTTCTTGAACGAGCTGCATGCGGCATCTTGTAAAATCCTGAAAGGAAATCTTCCCATGTTCATCTGCACCCAGCTGGTTCATGATCTCAGCCACCGACTCCTCCATATTCAGTTGGCGACAGACCATCAACAAGTCATTTCTACGGGAGGGGTGAACAGAAGAAAACTCATTAGGAGAGACATTGAGCTGGAGAACGCGGTTAATGGGGGAGAAAAGAGTATTTCTTGAATATATCCACACTGAGGAAACCTAGTTCCAACTTTCTTATTGCTTCTAGAAAAGTGGTAAGTGTGCAAAAAGACCTCTTTCATCTGGGTGATTCTAGACATGAACTCTATTTAATTATTTGGGAGAGTGAGGCAACTCTGAATCCTTTGGGTCTCTTTTTTTTCCTGTCTCCTCCCTCCCCGTCTTTCTTTCGAAATTGATCAAGCACCTGACATCTCACTATAAGATAACGTTTTGGAACATCGAAAAGACATTGTTTCTACCCTCAGCAGAGTTTAAAATCTAGTCCAATTATAAAAGAACAACAAAAACTTTAACAAGCTTGGTTTTCAGCTTTCTGGACCAGTCAGTCAATTTTAGTACTTCTTTAAGCCTGTTTAATCCCAACTTTCATGACTCAGTGCTTGCCGACCTCTGGTTTTTCCTGATTTTCTCTGAGTATTTTCCACCTTCCCATCAGCAGTTAGCCCTAGACCAAGAGTAGAGGTCGAAATCCCAAATGTCTTTCAGGACTATGACACAATGTAAATGTGTGAAATGGGTCCTTCTAAGACAGGCAGGGTTGGTCGAGTCTGGGACTGGACTAAAATATATCCAACTTTAATATGTTCTCAAATTTAAACAACAAAAATAAAAATAATTAAAAAAGAACAAGAACAACAACACTATGCTGGCCAAGAGCAATTCTAGAGGACATCATTTGGCCCCCAACACATAAGTCTTATTCTTTTTAATCTGCACTCCTTGGGGAAACGTTCTGTTCAAATCGCTCCAACTGTACATCCCCATAAAGGTCAAAGGATTACAGAAATTAAGAGCTGGAAAAGACATCAGAAACTCGTCCACGGTCACAAACAAAGCTAACTAGTGCTCCTGTCTCAACACGCCACCAAAGTCCAATCATTTTGAGGACACGACTACTTTGATGTTTGCTGATATCTGAAACCTAACCGTGCCAGGTAAGACCAACTGCTGTCCTCCAGCCCTCCTTCACCCATTCCTGCTCCTGGTCGGGTCTCCTCACTTTCCCCGGGCATGCAGAATTGTAATCATTTTAATATCTTCTCCTTCACTCCTTCTTCCCTTTCATTTCCCCCTCCCTGGTCCCCAGTTTCCAATTTATTATCAAATTGCTGCTGGTCCTGTCCCTGAAGTGCTTTTATATTTACTCTTAATTGGGTTTTTCAGGTACAATACACTAGTTTCTCCAACTGATCACCCTGCTTCCACATGTCATTCCATTTTCAAGTTTCATAAATCTTTTTGAAACACAGCTACATGTTTTATTTCATCTCGTGTATACGTGTGTGTACATATGTATATCATGTATATATGCCTATGTGTATATATTTATATTTTTAATGTATAGGGTAGATGAATAAACATACACGTGAAAAGTAGGGGTGGTAGATTAAATTATTAGTCTTAATTTTTCATACCCCCATAGTAGTATTATATACCCAGACCCTTTCCTTGGCCTCAGTACTAAGGACACTCATTGCAGGTAGGTCTTTCCTTATCCCTTAACTTCAGGCTTGACATCGAACTTGCTTTGGTCCCCTGGGATGTTAGCAGATAGATGTTTATACAGTTGGGCTTGTCCCCTGCCACTTTTGCCATCATTGTGAAAAGAACAAACCAAGGTAGCCATTAACGGTCTAGTCTGGGCCCCAAGATGAGCCATCTCAGCCAAACTATAGACATAGCTAAGAGGAGCCACTCCAGCTGACCCCAAGATGTGCGATCAAAGATAAGTTCTTGTTGTTTCTGCCAATGAGATTTTGTGATTGCTTCCCAGCAACAACTAACCGGTACACTGGAACAATATTTTGTTTTAATGGGTGTATATGCTTATATTTTTTTACCCTTCTCTGAATACAGCCTAATATTCAGCTGGCTTCATCTAAGACTTAGGGATGTCAGGGCCCCTGGGTGGCTCAGTTGGTTAATCGGCTGCCTTCAGCTCAGGTCATGATCCCAGGGTCCTGGGATTGAGCCCCGCATGAGGCTTTTTGCTCAGTGGGGAGCCCACTTCTCCTTCTGCTCCTCCACCCACTTGTGTGCGCTCTCTCAAATAGATAAATAAAATCTTAAAAAAAAAAAAAGGACTTAGGGATGTTTAGGATTGCACTTGATCTTAGCCAAAAGGCCGAGAAGCGATGGGGATGTTTAGGATTGCTAAAGAATAATGCAAATAGAAAGAAAGGGCCAATGTTCTAATATAAAAATTCTACATTCTAATATGGAAATTCCTTTTTTATATTTTTAGATAATAGTCTTAACAGTTAGGTTGGGTAGAAAATAAAGAGGTTTTTGGGGGCACCTGGGTGGCTCAGTTGTTGAGCGTCTGCCTTTGGCTCAGGTCATGATCCCAGAGTCCTGGGATCGAGCTCTACATCGGGCTCCCTGCTCAGCGGGGAGCCTGCTTCTTCTTCTCCCCCCTCCCCTGTTTGTGTTCCCGCTTTTACTGTGTCTCTCTCTCTGTCAAATAAATAAATAGAATCTTAAAAAAAAAAAAAAAAAAAGAAAGTGGTTTTCTAAACTCCGGAAGTTCACATAAAAAGATGTTAACAGTAATATTTTCTGAATGGTAGGAAAATGGTGTTTTCACGCTTATCCTTGCCTATCTGTATTTTGTAACCTCCTACAACATACCACGCTACTTTCATAAATTGCTATGTCATTTTTCAGGTTTTAAGAGTGAGGATAATAATAGCACCCATCTTAGAGCATTGTTCTGAGAATAATGGACATAATGCATATAAAGCACTTAACATAGTTCCTGGCATATATTAAGTACTCAATAAATAGTAATCATTATTATGATTATTTTATAATTATTGATCGTAGATCTTTCACAACACCCCAGTTTCATGATTAAGCCTTTAGTAGTTAAGCACAAGTTGCTCAGGGGAAAAAGAGTGTTCACTGAACAGAGCGGACTGCTGCACTAAGTGGAGCAATCCGTCTGCAGAGGCTGCCTTCCCGCCTGGCCTGTGGCCCACTTATGGATTTGGGCACCCTGGTGAGAAACACAGCTCTGTCCAGGCCCGGGAAGCCTCATTCTACCTCCCCCCCAAAAAAGTCTTAAAGAATTTGTGTTCTAGAAATGCCAACTCAGGAGAGAATGTGTAACGATACATTTTTATTTTAAGTGTGGGCCACCGAGGCGCTGATAAAAAAGATCAAAAACGAAATACACTGCGCTCCACGAAATAAAGTCAGATTGTCATCTTTAACTAGAAGTACTAGTTTCTCAAAAGTGAGTGAAAGCTAAATTTTTTTCAGCATAGAGATCTAGATCTAGAACTGACAACCGACCGACAGGCCGGGGCAGTGCGATTTAACCCCGCCTCACAGATCAGGACGCGGAGACTGAAAGTCGTAGAGCTGCGAATGTAAATCTGGAATCCCTCTGATTCCAACACTCTCCTCGCCTTTTGGATTCTATCATCCGGCACCTTGGATGTCATTGATACGTAAATTGTGGCAGGTGAACACAAGTGAGGACAGCACTAATATGAGCAGCTTGATTATCAATGGTCACTAATTAATAATCCTTTTATATTAAACCAGAGAGAACATATCCACCTGTACATTATTATTACCGTCTATGTTAAATACAGATGAAATAATAAATTACATTTTGTTATCAACATGATAAGTTACACAAGAGAGAAAAAGTTCCCAAAGCTCTCCTTTACATATCAAGAGCTGGAACTTGCTTCAGAGTTTTACCATAAGCCATTGTGTTAGGTTGTTTACAATGGCTCTAGGGAATTCCACTCACCTGTGGCCACACCGGTGACTTTGCCCATCTGCCCTGTGCCTTCGATCCCTCCCTTCAATAGGTGGAGGCCATTTCCCTGTTCTTGCATCTGGGTTGGCTTTGTGACTTGCTGTGACCAATGGCATGTGTCAGAAATAACATTCTAGGATCACTGAGTACAGGCCTTAGGAAGCCTTGTTGCTCCCACTTCCAGCTCACGTCCGCCCAGCCCCGTGCCATCTTGTGGCCCACTAAGACCCACAGGTGAGCTCTTCCTTCCGATGGCACTTAGCACCTGCACCATTCACACGGGGCCCAAGTACAGCTGCGTGACAATTTTTGGGTAACTGTACTAAACTTGCATTTCTCTCTCTCTCTCTCTTTGTTTTTTTTTCACACACCCCAGTTTTATCTTCCCAATGTGACCACAAGTTCCTGGAAGCCAGTGTTGGCCGTGCACCAGAAACCCTGAAGATCTGCCCAGCACCCAGCACGTCGCCCTCTACACAGAAGATATCCAGGACATCTGTTCCGATGGGTTGACTCATAAAACTCTCAGAAGTTGGAAAATGATCACTCTTTTGAAGGGAGTTCCCAGTGGATTGGGTATTTCCCCACATAAACCTCTTTGTGTTTTCTCACAGACGGCCACACATGGGATGCTCAGTAAAGTATGAATGACCGGTGGCTACCATAAAAACCAACAACAGCCCTGCAGCCTTGGTGACAGGGCAGAATGACAGCTTCCCCGCTCTAGGCCAGGAACATTTCTCCAAGGAAGTGATACCGAGATCCTAAACAACAGTTGTTCACAACCAAGACAATGTAGTGGAGAACTACAGCAGTAATGCGTACCTCACAGAAGGCACCTGCCTTAAATTTAAGAACAACCACCAAAATTTTGTATATTCTTTCAAAAAATACATTCATTAATTATAGAAAATGTAGACAAGCGAGAAGGAGAAAATGCAAATCACACGCTGTCACTCTACCCAGCAATAACCATAATGAAAGTTTGGGTAATGTCACAAAAATGCAGTGAACATTTTAGCCTTTAAATTTCTTCTAGGGACGCCTGGGTGGCTCAGTTGATTAAGCGGCTGCCTTCGTCTCAGGTCATGGTCCCAGCGTCCTGGGATCGAGTCCCACATCGGGCTCCTTGCTCGGCAGGGAGCCTGCTTCTCCTTCTGCCTCTGCCTGCCACTCTGTCTGCCTGTGCTCGCTCGCTCTCTCTCCCTCTCTCTGACAAATAAATAAAAATTTAAAAAAGTATATATATATTAAAAAAATTTCTTCTAAATAAATAAATGTCCTCCTAGTCACTTTTTAAAATCACATTTACAATTGCTCTAAAAGTGTTTTCCAATTGATTCCTATTCACGTATGCATATCTTATCTTCAGAGGATATCACCATGAGGCAAGAAAGGAACAGATTCCAGCTTATAACAGAGAAACTGGGCAAGTCAGATAATATTTAGTTCTGGAGAGAACACCAATCACCAGGCAGCAAAATTAAAATACGACTGAAGATCGATGATTCTAGCTCAAAATTGCATGTTTTCACAATGTACAGCTATTACTTTCTGTATATAAAAGCCTTTTGTGTCTTGGCTATTCTTCTCCCTTTAACTTATAAAGAAATTGAGTAGGAAGGGAAAATTCAGTGAAGCTATTTATCATTCAGGGAAATTCATAGCTAATGGAAAAGATGGGTTTACATCTCAGAGGCTCCGAGGCAGAGAAAAATGTTATTCTTTCCCACAATGATACTAAATCCCAAAGTCAGTTGGGACGCAGGCTGTGCAAAAGCCATCATTGCTTTGAGTAAGAAGTAGATGCTTCTATTCACAATTCTCAACAGACACCTATCATGGGTAGACCAGAAAGAGTTGCTTATGAAAAAACTCAAAAAAGTCTGAAAGTTCACTTTGCCCCTAACTGTTCAACTGGAGTCACACAAAAATGTAATTTAGAAGACTCTAATTTCAGTTGCATAAATATTCAAAGTGTGAAAAACCATAAATAAGACATAAAAAAAGAAAACAGGCTCTGGGCTACTGCTGGTAATTTCTGGGGATAGCTGTTGGAAGGAATAAATACATTTGCCTTTTATCATTGTTCCCGAGTGAAGTAATTAAAGTGAAAATGAAACAAATGAGGAAATAAGTTAACAAACCCATAGTTAAGATAGAAAGAGAAGACTTTATCCCCTAAAGATAAGGGATTTCAACAAATTTTGGCCACATATGAGAAATATGGAAGCAGCTGGCCAGAAAGACAAATGGTAATGTTGAGAATGGGGCTGAGAACAGTGGGGCCAGCCTTACCTTTCACAGCACAGAACCCAGAGATATTGCTCACCTTGATATATCAGGATACAAGGTACAAGCACTTACAGAAAAATGATCAGAGGACCCAAAGCACAAATGGTAGAAAGGGGATACCATTTTATTCGCTTTTTTTTTTTTTTTACCTCATACATGAAGTGCTCTGATAAAAGTAAGGTTTTCAAATTTTAAAAAACCAAAGAAGTCATTAATTTGATTCAAGATATGATGGACAAAAGATTAGCATTTAAATATATATAACGAATTCCTACTACACAATAAGAGAAACATAACAGCCCAATTGAAAAGTGGGCAGAAAATTAACGTAAAAGAAAACCTACATGGCCAAAAAAGATGTGAAAAGATTCTCATCTCAACCTCACTACACATAAGGAAAATGCATATTAAAACAATGGGATACCATTTCAATACCAAGAGAGTTGGCAAAATGACAGTCTGACAATACCAAATGTTGGCAAGGAAGAAGAAACTTTTGTGTGTTGTAGGTGGAAGAAAAAATGATATCACCTCTTTAGAAAGGATATGGGCAACATCCAAACCAGCAGAGTTAAACACACATTTCAACCAGTAATTCAACTTTTAGTTGTATATGCTAAAGAAACTTATGCATGGAGGTGCCTGGGTGGCTCAATCAGTTGGGCGTCTGCCTTCAACTCAGGTCATGATCTCGGGATCCTGGGATGGAGCCCAATAGCAGTCTCCCTGCTTAGCGCAAAGTCTGCTTCACTCTCCCTCTGCCCCTTCCCACACTGGACAGAACACGCACGTTCTGTCTCTCTCTCCCTCTCAAAGGAATAAAAACTTTAAAAATTAAAATTTTAAAATTTTAAAAATAAATAATAAGAAAAGGAACTTATGCATGGATACAAGGAGAGATGCTCAATATGTGTGACAGCAAATATTTGGGAAGAGTTTAATAATATTAATGGTCATACTGATAAGAATAGCTAATGTACATTGGATGCTTATTGTGTGTCAGGGTCTGAACTAGTGCTTCACATATATTAATTAATGTAATCCTCAAAACACCCTATGAGGTTGATATTCTCATTAGCTCCATTTAATAAGTGAGGAACTTGAAGACCAGAAGTGCGCAAAGACTAGTCCAGGTGCCTACCAACAACAATGAATATATAAATTGCGGTTCTGTCAGGTAATGAAACTCCACAGAACGAAGTTTTTGAAAGAAATATAGGTACAATATATGATCATAAATAAATCTCAAAAAGAGTGATGAGTAAAAACCTCAAAATAAAGAATAATATGAACAGTAGGACAGCACTTAGCTAAGTTGAAAAATATGTAAAACAACACTATAAATTATATATGGATTTACACACACACAAATAATAAAAACAAAACCAGGAACCATAAATATCAACTGTGAAGTGGGGAGGGAGAGAGGGGGATAGGACTAGGGCAGGGTATAAGGGGGATTTAATGTGGATCTGTAACGTCATATTGAAAAATCATAGGCAGACATGACACAATGTTAACATTTTTCCAACTGGGTAATGGGTATGTGTGTGTTCATTATACACTCTGTAACGTTCAGTATTTTAAATATTTCTTTTTTTTAAGATTTTATTTATTTATTTGACAGATAAAGATCACAAGTAGGCAGAGAGGCAGGCAGAGAGAGGAGGAAGCAGACTTTGCGCATGACCCTGGGATCATGCCTGGGATCGAGCCGAAAGCAGAGGCTTTAACCCACTGAGCCACCCAGGAGCCCCTTAAATATTTCTTAATTTAAAAATCTAACACATAAAAAGCTAACTCAAACAAATTTGGTCTGTTCATGTCAAAGGGTAAAACAATTAAAATGAACCATGTCATTCATATCAGTAAGCACCTACAGGGCATCTCTCTTAGAATTAATCAGATTAGATGACCCCAAAGTCATTTTGCAAATTTTGTTTATCATTAGCAACTACAGAGCATCTGATTCTTTTTCCTGGCATGATTTTCTAAGAGCACAATGACTTGTTGTTAAATGGTTAAATTTCTCAGTACAGTTTTCCCAACATCCCTTGAGAAACATCTAGCGATTTATGGCACCAGCAATAGTATTGAGCTGCCCACACTTCAGCTAAGTTTCTGGGGAGCATCATCTCATTCCCCGTCTCTATGGCCTCACTTTCCTTCTCTGCAAAGGGTCCATACCACAGAACCCCAGAGACACTTCTCTCAGCACTGCCTGCAGCCTTCTTGAAACTTCTCCCCTCAGCCCTGTCTTCCAGGTTCCTCCCATCTCGATTTGACAGCTCCTTCAGAATTCTGGTTCCATATGTGCCTATTACCCAAGGCCTTGTCCACTGCTGTCTGTTTTGTCACCATACAGGCTCTCTGTGGATGACCTAATCTAAACGAACGGCCTTATCCCTCACTAGGCATGCTGCCTCCGGAATCTCCACGTCCAGTTAAGGAACAATGCGTTTTCTACTCGGAAGCTACGTTTCGGGGTCATACATTCCCACCACCCTCAAAATCCCGAACTGAATTCATCATCTTTACCCCGCCCCAAGTTTACTCCTCCCATCTACATAGACGACACCATCCAGGCACCCAAGCCAGAAATCTAGACGTTGTCTGAGATGTTTCTTTCTCATCTATGCTCATGTGCAAGCAGTCACCAAGATGAGAGATTCTGTAGTCTAAACAATGCTCCTATATGTCCCATCCCAGAAATGCGTGCCACTTGCCATTTTCCATCTGATTTACCACAGCAGTACAGTTACTGCATCTCCTCCTTTCCAACAGGCAGCCAACAAATTACTCTTGCCTGCTTAGAATCCTTTATTTGCACCCCGCAAGCCTTTCAGCTCCGCCCGCAATGTTTCTCACATCCTAGCCACGGCCCATCGGAATACGGCCCACCCACTGTCTTCACACCAGCCTCCTGCCCAAGCAGGCAACTTGTGTTCTAGCCCCACTGGATATCTTTTAGTTTCCAGAAGAGGCAGTGCTGTTTTCCATTCCCATGCTTTGCACATTTGTCCCTCTGTTTAGAGCATCCTTTCCTGTGCCTTTCTTCAAACTCCCACCCGTGCTTCATAATCCATTTGAGCATCTTCTCCAGAACGTTCCTTAAATCTCTCAGGTAAAATGCTGTCCTATTCAATGTCTCTTCTCTGTGTAACTGATATATACCTGTGCTCCCTTTGATCACACAGTCCACTCTACAGTAATTGCCAATTTATGTTCTCTTTCTTTTACTGGACCAGAGGCTGGTAGGTAAGGCCTGCAGCCAAATCCAGACCACTGTCTATTTTCATAAATCAAGTTTACTGGAACGCAGGCATACCCATCTGTCTACGTATTGCCTATGGCTGCTTTCTCACTACAACAGGAGAGTTGGATAGTTATGACAAAGACTATATGACTCATAAAATCAAAAGTATTTACTACATGGCCTTTACAGAAAGAGTTTATGAATCCCCTACTAGGTTACAAACTCATAGAGAACAGGGCCCATTCTTTGTTCATCTTCAAAACCCTAACACTGGAAATATAATAGGTGCTAAATAAATGAATAGGGTGCCTGGGTGGCTCAGTGGGTTAAGCCTCTGCCTTCGGCTCAGGTCATGATCCCAGGGTCCTGGGATCTAGTCCCGCATCGGGCTCCCTGCTCAGCAGGGAGCCTGCTTCACTCTCACTCTCTCTGCCTGCCTCTCTGCCTACTTGTGATCTCTCTCTGTCAAATAAATAAATAAAATATTTTTTAAAAGTTTAAAATAAATAAATAAATAAATAAAATGTTGGGTGAATAAATAAAATGTTAAATAAATAAAATGTTAGAATTTAGGAAAAAAGAAACTTCTATCTCATTTCTCCCTTCCTTCTTGTACATCTCAATTTGCAATCACAATCAAAACAAAACAAGTTGATTTCATTAGGTCTTAAAATATCTTCTGGTATATATGTTGGCTCCATATCCCTCAAGCCTTTAAAAAATTTTTTTTTTAGATTTCATTTATTTATTTTACAGAGAGAGAGAACACACAGGGGGAATAGCAGAGGGAGAGGGAGAAGCAGACTCCCCGCCCAGCAGGGTGCCCAACGTGGGGCTCGATTCCAGGATCCCAGGATAATGACCTGAGCTGAAATCAGACACCGAACCAACTGAGCCACCCAGGCGCCCCCCCACCCCCGTCCCCTCAAGCCTTTCTATGCTGGTGGTACTCAACTCTGGCAGCAACATCATAATCACCTGGGGTGATCAAAACATACTGAAGCTCATGCCTTATGGCTGAAAGCTAAATCAGGATGGGGCAGAATGCACAGCCTCTGTATTTGCTAAAAGGCTCCCTAAGTGCGTCAGAGTAGAACTTGGGTTCTACACCCATAGTACTGAGAAAAGAGGGATTTAAGGCAGCTCAGAAACCTTAATAATAAAAACCAAACAAACAAACTCACTAGATCATGATAATTTATGTACTTTTGAGGTGAAGGGAAATAGATATTTTGGAAAAATGATCTTTGGAAGTGGAAACAAAAAGAACTCTGCTAGAAGTTAAGCTCCACAAGGATGAGAATTCTCTGTTTTGTTCACCACTGTATTACCAAGAACAGTACCTGGCATATAATAGGTGATCATAAATAAATAATGAATGTATGAGTAATTTTTTCCATCTTCTTTTAACCAACCAGAAGCCCCTGATTGGAAATATTCCATTTAACTGAAATGTTATATATATGAAGAAGGCAAATTGGCAAATATAGTCTTCAGTTAATCAACAAACAACTTTCTTTAGGGGAATAAACATGTTCTACAGTATAAAATGGTGCTTTGGGGGGCATCTGGTTGGCTCAGTCAGAACAGTATGCAACTCTTGGTCTTGGGGTTATGAATTTGAAACCCAGGTTGGGTGTGGAGATGACTTAAAGATAAAATATTTAAAAAATAAAATAAAATGGTGATTTGGTGTTAAAAAGGAAGGCAAAAAGACCCTGCTATGGATAAAGGCATCCCAACTCCTTTTAAAAGTTCAATCTTAATTTTTTAAAAAAGGTTAGTTGTACAAACAATCCAATTTAAAGATGGGCAGAAGACCTGAGTAGATATTTTTCCAAAGAAGACATACAGATGGACAGCAGTCACATGAAATGATGTTCAACATCACTATCACCAGGGAAATGCAAATCAAAAACTACAATGAGATATGACTTCACAGCTGTCAGAATGGCTAGAATAAAAAACACAAGAAATAACAAGTATTGGCAATAATGTAGAGAAAAAGGAACCTGTGTGCACTGTTAGTGAAATGCAAATTGGGGAAGCCACTGTGGAAAACAGCATGGAATTTCCTAAAAAAATTAAAAATAGAAACACCATGTGATCCAATAATTCTACTACTAGGTATTTACCTAAAGAAAACAAAACATTAATTTGAAAAGATGTATGTGCCCCTACGTTTCCTGCAGCATTATTTACAATAGCCAAGATATGGAAGCAACCCAAGTGTCCATCAATAGATGAATGGATAATTCCCATCAAAATTCCACTGGTATTTTTCAAAGAGCTGGAGCAAATAAGCCTAAAATTTGTATGGAATCAGAAGAGACCCCGAATCGCTAAGGAAATGTTGAAAAACAAAAATAAAACTGGTGGCATCTCATTACCTGATTTCAAGCTTTACTACAAAGCTGTGATCACCAAGACAGCATGGTACTGGCATCAAAACAGACACATAGACCAATGGAACAGAGTAGAGAGCCCAGATATGGACCCT
>PISX010019937.1:0-11487 GCA_004024625.1 Mellivora capensis
TGGACATCTAGGCTCTTTCCATAGTTTGGCTATTGTAGACATTGCTGCTATAAACATTCGGGTGCACGTGCCCCTTCGGAGCACTACGTTTGTACAAGATCAAACTTTTTATATAACCTCTAAAAAATAAAAAATAAAATTAAACAAATGCACCTCACTGTGTAACCAATTGGTGAAAAAACCATACAAAGAGTAACTATTCTGAGTGATTACAAATAGGATATACACAAAGGACAACCGAAAAATAATCTGTAAAAATACATATATCCAGTAACAGACCACCACAACAAAAAGTCCTGTTCTCAGTCGTGATGATATTGATAGTAGTATCATTATTCCAAGACTGGTGTATTTATAGTATGGGAGAAAGCAAATGAGAGACTGAGGGGCGCACAGCAGAAGTGGCACAGGAGAAAGAAGATACAGATGTAAGGAAGATGGCATTAAGTAAAAGCCCTATAGCCATGAACCTGAACCGCTAAGTATTAGTATGTTTAACTGGTTAACGTAGGAGGGCATGTGTGGTTGGAGGGAAGAACGGCGTATTCCCTTCCACTTAGTAACTGTCCCAGCTAACCCTGAGAAGAGACGGTAAAGAAATGGTATTTGTGAGTGAATACCAACTGTGATCATTACCAGAACACAGGACTGCTTTTTCTGGTGATGATAAATTGTTCCTGTCCTTTATCTTAGCCATTTTATATATTCTGAAAGGCAACACATCTTGTCCTCTGCCAGATCAGTTCGTCTTGGACTCTGGCTGGGTTACTTGTGAAATTAAGATGACAAACAGGGATCCACATGCAAATCAAATAAAGTTTAGGAGGAAGAGCGGGAGCCAGGTGTAGAGAATACAGTATGTTGAAATTAAATTGGAAGTAGGGGTAGAACAAAGGAAGATACATAATGGAGAGCAAGATAAAGAACAGGGAATGAGGCAAGGTTCTATATTAAAAGTCAGGGCAGCATTCAAACACCTAAACACATACTATAGGCAAGGTAGTTGGTTAAGGTTTATAATTTAGGAGTCAGGAACATCTCCACCGGAAAAAAGGACTATTGGGAGAACTGGTATGAGCCATTTGTATCATGGCTGCTGAGATACCTAGATGGAAAAGTTCTTAGAGGTGTTTGCCAGGCAGTAGTAGCCCTTCCAGATAACAAGAAACACACAATGCAGCAGTTCACTTTACATATGGCAGCTCCTGACTCTTCAGCCCCGGGTCTAAATCACAAGGGGGTTTATGGTAAGTAAGGTTTTGGTAAGTTCTCCTCTCTCAAAGTAGACAGATTTCTACATTGCTATCACTAATGTCTGGGTCTGTTTTGTATGCAGAAACTGAGTTAGGTTGACTTTTGGAAGCAGATCGCTAGGTTATTGTGGCATAGAATACTATCGATATTTGGAAGAGTTGTATCTAGAAGCCCTCCAAAAGTCCCAGTTTTGCGAATGCCATTATGACATAAAATCTTACTTTGTAAAATATAATTTTTGCCCTGCTGGTCCACTCACCAAAAATATTTTGCAGATGGCTTTTTCTTTTTTCTGACTAAGCATATGGTCACTGATTCCATTTATAAGTCTGAGTGATCCCCAGTGACTTTCCTCCTTTGTCCTTTGGCTAGCACTAGTCATTCCTTAAGCTTCTTCACTTTTAGCTGTTGGCTGCTTTTTATTTTTATGTCCACTGATAAAAGAAAATGCTTACAACAATAGCTTCAGGGAAGTTACTGTGTTTCTCTGGCAACAAGGAGAGAAAAATAAACAATAATGAAAAAATTGCAAACCCACCTGTGGGGGTCATTTGCAAGTGAAATGACTGCCAGTGCACCAGCAGCTCACATTCTGGCCTCTGCAAAATTGTACTTACTACTTTGCAGTGGCCCTTTCTTTACATCTTGAATAGTTGAAACTAAGAACTTCAAATCGATCACTACCAAAGATCTTCTCTATATTCTTCCTTTCGTTTGTCAGTTTTCTTTGAAAAAATTTAAAGCAATATATTTGTAAATTAATACTAACTTTACCAATAATTGGGTTGTGTAGGGATGTTAGGATTCTAACCATATTAAATAAAGTTCTTAAAAGAGGCTCAGAGAAATTAAATAGCATGTATTTCCGTATCTGGCTTTCTTATCAGTTTTCTGGTATGATTTCCTTTTAGAATTTCATGAGGATACCATTTTAGATGTTAACCTTTATTCAAGGTGGGCATTTAATTCTGGTGGTGCAGTAAATGTGGTGGTGCAGTTATCTGACATACTGCTTATATGGAAACATATGTTTGGTTCCTTTGGGTTCTTATTTCTTTTCTTAATTTGAAATTTCTTCAGTTTATTAACAACTCTAGGTGTTGTCATGTGTTGGTGTAAACCTTCTGTTATCTGTGTTTTCTACTTACATCATATACCACCATTAGTTAGCAACCTGAATTTAATTTTCTGCCATAGAAGTAAGAAAGTGAGCATGATTGTTCAGACTTATTATTAAGGAAGTGCTTAAGGTTTATTAGGTTTTCTTACACACCTTTAAAAGTAGAGTGAATTTCTGATGTTTTGTCTTTGAGGATATGTAGATAAATCTTAGTACTACATTTGAAAACTATGGTTGTGATTATTTAATACTTCAGCTGTATGATTGAAAATTCTTGATATAGAGGAATTTTGAAATTTACAGTGTTTATTTTATATTTTGTTGAATGAATTCTGTCAATTAGGAATTCTTTTGGCAGAATAAAATTAAATTGTGTTCGTAAGATTTTATCTTTCTCCTCACCTCTCTTTTAACTTTTGTTGTCAAACTTTAATATGTCTATAACTTTCGGGGTGCCTGGGTGTCTCAGTAGGTTAAAGCCTCTGCCTTAGGCTCAGGTCATGATGCCAGGGTCCTGGGATTGAGCCGGAGCCCTGCATCGGGCTTCCTGCTCAGTGGGGAGCCTGCTTCTTGTGATCTCTTTCTCTCAAATAAATAAATAAAATCTTAAAAAAAATGTCTATAACTTTCAAGTTACAGAGTCTCTTTCAAAGTTTGGTGTTAAATGTTATGTGCCATAATGCTAAATGTCTTTATTCTGTGGTTATTGGGACTTAACATTTAATCACCCATCCATCCGTCCATCCATCCATTCTTCCTTGTTTGTATTGTTTTGGAGATTCCAATGTTATAATGATTTGCAGTTTAGTGGGGTCCCACTAGTTATAATGCCAGGCTTTTAAGTCTTTGGCATTTTTAACTCCTTTTTCTCAGTTCTGATTGACAGAATTAATGAGTTTTAATAAAAGTCTTAACATTTCGTAAAGAAATCCATCTTTATTTTACCCACTCTTTGAATTATGTTGAAGCTTTTAATTAACTTTTACAGGTAGCACTACACCATGATGAATAGTAACGCTAGGTATCTCTTGCAGTAGTAAATGAATGTAGCCTATTAGGTTTTCTATTGCAAAGCAAGTTTCTATAAGACAGATTTCACTTTACTGTTACATTCCATTTCAAACGAATAGTCATAATCTTACAGAATGGTAGAACTTTAAGGACTATTTACTTTGCATATCATTTGCAAACATAAGCAGAGCCTACTTGTAAAACCACATCTTATATGAGCCCGTAGCATGTGTTAAAAAACAAACTTAAACTGAGTAAATTTTAAAGATCTCATTGGTTTTATTCAATGAGTCATGAATTCAGGCAGCATCCTATCTAGCAGACAGAAGGGAGCTCTGAATAGCTGTACAAAATGGAAGCCGTTATAGATAGGAGGTGAGAGAAGGCAGTTGCTCTACCAGAGAGCTGGTTGCTTCAGGCCAGGTCACTTTTCTTTGGTGGATAGCAGGGGTCTGCCAGGCAGAATACCTCGTTACTGGCAGCCTGTAATCCCCAGCTGACTGATGAGGATTACATTCCCCCGAGAGGCTGAAATAGGTATTGAGCTTTGGTTTGGTGATGTGGGCTCAGCACAGGCGACTCCATTTTAGGCCCGTTGTCTCTTTTCTTAGCATGTGGTTTTACCCGACGTGGAAAACCAAAGCATACATAAAAAAATAAAACTGCTGCTCTTTCTGCTTGAAGATGGTGTGAAGACGTTTGACTGACACCTGTGAGGCACTTTCACAGAACCCAAGAGTTCAGAGGAACGTGGTTTTTGGAGCCACTGATTTTAGTCCAGCTGTCCCCAATCACCCACCCCCACCCGCTTTTGGCAGATGAGTAAGCTCAGACTAAAGGGCCTCTGTAGATTTCTGTGGAAAACAATCATGAGATGAGTTTGAGACGTTTTAGCAAAGCCCATTCCTCTGGTTTCCAGGTACTTAGTATGGGGCCTCGTAAGGACGGCAGTGCTTTTGTAAAACTGTAATTTCTCTTTCATCCTTTTGCAAGGTGTTCATATACTTTGAAGAAATCTAGCTTTCCATTTACTCCCAAGCCTTTTGTGAGAAGGAACTTGAATTTTTCTTAAGCACTAAAATTGCCTTATTGAGGAGGACATGAGTGAGTCTGTGGCAAGATGCTGGCTACAAAGACCCCAGGACGCTGTGGGTGGTCAGGGTTGGTGGCTTTTGGGGGAAACTAGGGGTTCCTTGTGCATCATGGCCTTGGGCTGGTTGGAAATGAGTAAACCAAAGGCCCAGAGAGGTGTAGAGAAGTAAACCATGGCACAGAGAAATCACTTGCTCAGATTCATACAGTTAATTAGTGGCAGATCCATAATAACAACCTGATCTCTAATAAGGCTGTGCTTTTTCTCCTTTCCATTGTGCTCTTTTACCTCTAGCTGTAGTCTGGATAGCTACAATATTTGAGAAGATACAGTGTGGTATTTCTCAAGTACAGGGCATTTCATCCTTAAATTCAAGACTTAGGGCCTGCAAATTGGTGCTTATCTTTGAAGAAATCTTAAGCTGTGTAAAATGATTCTGCTTTGAAGGAAGGGAACTGATATCTGCCAAAATCATTATTGAGCTTCTCTAGTCATTTATTTTCCTGAAATTGAAATGAAACTTTTTGAACATAGCCTTACTGAATATGGATTTCAGAGCCATAATAATGCTTCTTGCTTCTGCAGATTTTGAATTGATCTGAGTTTGGCAGTGAATTATGTATGTGTTATTTCAGGAATTTTGCACATGCCCTGCTTTAAACCACTGATTATTTTTGTAAAATGCTGTTGTGTGGATTTGGCTCATTCCATTGACGCTGAACTCATCAGATGGCTATATTGTCTTCTAGGAATGTGACTTGAATTGATTAAATGGCACAGGCAACAACATCTGTTTTGTAAAGCTAGTTTAGTTCTCTAAAACTTAAAATTTTCAAATTTACAGCCTACAGATAGACTTTTTTTCCTTTTATGCTGTAAAAAGATTTCCATGGAGTTTTGATGATTTGTTTTAACCTTATAAGCTAATTCTTATAACTTATTTTCTTACTGTAGTGTTCATTTTCAAGGAAAGGTAACATTAGGAATGTTGAAACTGAAATGAATGGCTCTTAACTTCTTTAGCAGAAAGCTTTGGATGGTCTCCTAGAAAAAGCACCTGTGCACATGTTCCTGAAACACTGTGTACACTTGCAGGGAGATGGAGCTCTCCGGGGACAGTACCCCTGAAGTCCATTACCCCTGGCTGATGTTTCCATGCTCCACCTGTTCCTAAGTGTGTTAATAATGCTGGCAACTATGAATCAGAGATACCTTCTTTATGCACAGATTTAAAATTTGTAGAATATTTGAGTCACTATTTAAAAAGTAAAGTATTTTATGATGTTGATCTCCATATGTATCATTTTTATTTCTCTGTTGTATTGTCTATTTTTATTCTTTTTCCTCTTCCTTAAAGGTTTTTTTAAGGGAGGGAAACCTATTCATTTCAGGGTTCCTTGATTTACTATCCCAGCCCTTATTTGGATACATTTGATGACCAAAGTTTATATGATAGATAAGTGGCATTAAAATAAAAAATATGCTTATTAGATTTCATCATGTAGGCGTTCTTTCCTTTGTGGTTTCTGTGTATAATATTTCCAGATGATGTTTTCAGTTTGGGATAAAGTACTTCAGAGAACATGGAGACTTAGAGACAGACGCTGTCCTATGACAAGCCTGGTTGCTTGTTTATCAAGCCGGTGGGTGTGCTCTTGTTTTGTATTGTTGACCTAGTAGTCTTTGCACGATTGGTTCTCTTGTAGTCTGGAGTCTAGCTAGCAGTTTCAGGGCTAGCGTGTGTACTTAGTAGGGTATCTTGAGGATGGCTGTCCTTCTTTTGTAGCCTCCTCTCTTCAGATTGGATTTCTATTTTTAAACTCAGAGGATGGGTCCATTTGCATGCCAGCCCACCCCTTGAAATTATAACAATAGCCGTCATATCTACTGTGTGACAAGAACATTTATTATATTCTCTACTTCTGGCCCTTTATTTAAAAAACATAACTTGTTGACTGATGCTTATTTCATCAATTATCTTTAATCATTAAATCAATTCAAATTCATTGGTAGAAAGTGGAAGTTCGATGTGCATAGTAAGTATCGGTTGCATGTCATAGAACTGTTTGGTTGCTGTGTTTCTTTCCTTCCCAGTGGACTGTTGGCTTGTTGAGGACAGTCTCCATACATACAGTTAGCACTGTTAATACCTTGCCTGCCAAATAATTCAGCAATAGCTAAACAGTTACTAGGTGAATGAATTTCCTGGAGTTTTACAATTTAGACCTGATAAGATTATTTTTCTTCACTTGTTCTCTTTATGTTTTAAATTATCTGAACTCCAGATGCTGTTTTACTAATAAGTGTGATAATTTATTGTGAATATAACTGGTGTCTTGGTTTAGCATCATTTATGCAATCAGTGTGTGATGAGAAAGGTTGGCTAAAATATACTAAGTTGTTAACATTGTCAGAAGTACAAAAGTGCTTTGGAAATGCTGAATGGCTGCCATGCGGCTGCCATTGCTTTTTTTCCTGGTCTCAGAAGGAAATGAGATACTTAAAAAAGAGAGAGAGTTGTGTCACTTTATCAGACAAATCTTACGTTGGTAAATGAATTTAATCACATATGATTCTTTAACTAGGCTGCTCAGAATTTCTCTCTTTCTCTCTTTTTTAAAGATTTTATTTATTTGAGAGAAAGGGAGAGCAGGGAGGGAGAGTGAGAGGGAGAAGCTGACTTCTCGCTGAGCAGGAGCCCAGTGTGGGGCTGGGGCTCTATCCCTGGACCCTGACATCATGACCTAAGCTGAAGGCAGATGCTTAATTACTGAGCCACCCAGGCATTCCCCCCCTCCCCTTTTTTCTCTTTCATTTGAACCATAACAAGGTATTTTGGGTTTCTGCTGATTTAAATATTACCTAGAAAACACGATCTGGGATGGAAAATGCTCATACAGCCTTGAACCTTCTCAGGAAAATAATTTTCTAATCGATGCCTCTAATATGGAAATTCTCTAAAATTCCATATGCTTCTAATATGCCCTTTAATATATAAAAGTCATTTTAGGTGATAAGCTTCTTAAATGTTGAAGTATGATGTTAGAGCAGATGTATTTCCTTATTTTGGGGGGATGTAGGTGAGGATAGGGTTTGATACTAGATCAACAGGATTTTCCTGTTACAGGTTTGAATTAAAAAAAAAATAGTGGTCAATAGGTATGAAGTTCCAGTCTTAAAATTTGATGACTGTTTAGCCGAACAGGAGCTATTTTCCTCTAAGTGCTTTAGGGCAATCAGTGCTAATGCTTTTACACGATTACTGAAAGTAGAAATTTAGGCGTTTGATGAAAGTATTTTCTGGTAGATAATGTTTAAAAGTGAGAGGATCAGAGCTTCTGTTCGCCTCAAGGGTGACACAGTTTAAAATTTAATACCTCTAAGTAAGGACTTAGTGTGTTCTGTAGATGAGGATATTGTTAGAGGAAGCTGTTTGACATAAAAATAAAGTGCATGAAGCTTGTATCACTTTATGTAAACTCTTCAATTTTCTTAGGTAGAAATGGCTGAGATTATGTTTGTGAAATCTATTAAAAATCAACATCTGCTTTACTTAGACGATAAAACCAGTTTGTGTCTAATACTGTATAAAATGGGTCAGCCCTCCATGGAAAAGCGGATACAGGAGAGAAGATGGAAGAGCTGAGAGGACAAAGAGGGCTGGAGAGAGAAGTGACCTTAGAGATGGGTAGTTTTGGGTGCTCAGAGCAGAGAGAAGAATAGCAGATAATAGATGATGCCTTCTTCTCGGAATGGATCGGACAGTAATCTGTCTACTTTATAGGTCCAAATCAGGGTATCAAGCTGTAGATACATAAATTTTGGTGCTTCCTAGGGTCAGGGAGGGTGGGAATTAGGACCTAACAGGAGATAGTAGAAGACCTAACTTGTGTGATTGTACTCTCAATGTCTTATGTTCTTTAAAATCTGTGTGTTTGTCCAAAGCTATAGATGTAATTCATTTTACTAATTTTCTTCAAATGTGTTCATACATTGTTTTTATTATTCATCAGACAGTTTTTGCATGCTTATTATGTGGAGAGCTGTGAGCTGTTAAGTGGTAAGAGCTCTGATTGTAAGAGGCATTTCTTGAGGCCCTGCCTTTAAGGAGCTCTTAGTCTAAGGAGGTATTGGAGGCAGGATGATTGACACAAGAAAGAGGTTAATTACCAAGTTATGGCAACAATAACTAACATTCAGGATATTTTCCAGTTGAAACACTCTGCGCCCTCAACTCCATGAGTAAGTTGTCGGACAAGTCTCAATGTGCAGAGGCAGGCCCAGACTTCTACATGGTGTCATAGGAGTGGAAGCAGTTTATTCTGTTTGGTATTGATGCTAACTTTGCAAAAGTAGGTGGGACCTACTGCCTTTAAAGAAGACTAAGATTTCGCTAGGAGGGGAAGAAGGAAAAGCTATGCAAGATAGCATAACGTAAGAGAAATGATTTCTGTTTCTGAGTATATGACATGCACGGGATACATTGAATGCTCTTGGGTTACTTGAACATCGAATTTTATGTCAGGAGGGGAAAGGAAAGGACAGATTGAGGCCAGGCTGTGATAGAAAATTGACAGTGCATTTCATACCTAAGTAGAAAAAGAGATGAGATGCTTTAAAAAATTTTTTATTTTTATTTTATTTTTTTACATTTCACTTCTTTAGTACTTAAAAAACATTATTGGATTGTTGGTGTGTGAAAGAAAAGTAACCCCTTAACAACTCGTGTTTTGGTTATCTGCCATACATAAATAAACACTATTGATGGTAGTTCTCATTGTTAATGGGTGTGTGATTTCATTGGCATTTTCTCAGTAAGTGAGTAAGTGTTCTCTTATGCAAAAATTTTCTATCAAACAGTTGCATTTATGTTGACTTCCCCCCCTTTTTTATAAAAAAGGATGGATTGCTGGGTGCTAAATGCCAATTTGAAATGTTATGCTCCTTTGATTAAAAAAATCATAAAGTAATGCTTTCTGATTTTCATGATTTTAGCTAGCAGCTGGTGAGTAACTGCTTTTGAAGCAGTTGGAGCTCCCATTTTTGTCCTAGGAGAACGTCTTACTGATGAAAATAGAGTAGTGGTTGTGCTAAATGCCTGAAGAATGGACAAAGAGATAAAGCAGAGAACGGAGATAAGAGTTTCTTATGGCAGCAAGCCAAAGGCCTACTGACATTACCAGATAACTGAAAAAGCACAAAAAGCATGTGGTGTGTTTCTCTCCTGTCAAATGGCTGCTGCCTGAGCGGTGCTAGTTCATGAGGCCAGGCCCTCTGCTGTGTACACAGTTCCATTTTTGCAGTTAGGCTGCGTGTCTGTGGCCGTCTTGTCATCCCTTAGAGCTCAGTGTGAATTTATGGATCACCTGGGTGGAGATCAGGACTAAAGTAGAGTCAGTATGCTGTTTATCACCAGCAAAGAATATACTTTTCTTGCAGGGACACTGAACTGATGTTCTGTCTATAGTTTATGTTTCAGATTTGTGTGGTTATTTGTTAAACTACTATGTATCTTTGAAAGATTCCTAAAGATACAGGTTCCCATCAAAGTAAATGATTAAGATAGCTGTTTGAAGCCCGGTCTGCATAAACTAAGATTTATGCACTTTTATTAATTTAGTATTCCTGCCACAACACCTAAAACTTGAACCAGTTGTCTATCTTGACCAGTCCAGATAAAACCGTCAGGGCGCCTGGCTGGTGCAGCTGATCGGACTCTTTTTGGGTTAGGCTCATGTTGGGATTTTAGGCTTGGTGCTCAGCGGAGAGTCTGCGTGAGGATTCTCTCTCCCTCTGCCCCTCACTCCTCTTTAAGATAAGTAAATCTTAAATAAAACAAAAAACCATTAGTTCTTCAGCCATATAGATAGTGGAAGTGCCAAAATGAGACTTGAAACTTGAGAGTTTAAGTGTAGCTTCTATTGCCAGCGTTATTACTTTTCTGACTACTTACTTTAAATTCAGAGGGAAAAATTAATAGGTATTTTTGATTGAATAATTTGTTACAGCACTAGTTTTGCTTTTTGTTTATATATGTGATTTAACTTAACAAGAAATGTTTTTCTTTGTTGGGAATCCTGTTAACTCAGTTCTATAATCTACTGTTCTGTTACTTTTCTACTCCAACCCCAAGTTTTATTACCACTGTTTTGAAGAGAAAAGCTCTTTCATCTCATGACTCATTTCTCTGGGTATAGAAACTGAATTTCAAGGACTATTGAGTTGCTGCTGAAGCCAGTCAGGCTTTTTTTGTTAATTGCATCTTATTTACTGGCCCTCCATTTCAGTTTTACTCTGTGGCGCCACCCAGAAGATCGCTGTGGTATTCTTGGGTAGCATGTGAAGTATACAAATTAAAACAAACAAACAAACAAACAAACTCAAAATGTAATTTAAAAATTAGGTCAAATGAGTTGTTAGTATTTTTTTTTTCCTTGCCACTTGAAAGTTAGATTATACAGTAGTTTAGAATGTTCCCTTTGTGTAAATTTCTTACACTATTCACCTGTCTTGGTAATAGGTGATTCAGTGTAGAGACCTCTTTTCTGATACAAGGTTAATCTCTTGCCATTGTTTCTTTGCTTGTTCTGAAACTGCTGTTAAACACATCTTGGAACCTCCTTATCTGTCCTTTATAGTATGTATTTTAAAAAATTCTTTATCTCTGCCACATCCTAGTTAAAGTCTTCATTATTATCTTATAGTTCTTTGATTCCTTTTCAGTTTTTCCAGTTTATACTTTATCCCTTTCATTGAGTTTTCAACCTTATTACTTATTTTAAATCTCAGAAATTTATTTTCTTGCATTCTAAATTGATTTTTCTAATTTCCACATAATTTTGTTTCACTTTTGCTTGTTTCATGAGTTTTATCCTTTTATAAAAGAAATTTAATAAATTTTCTTATGTTTATCTCTTAGGAACTGTTATATACATACTATTTTCAGGCATTTTCCAGACTTCCTGAATCTATTTTGTATGGAGGGATTTCATATTTCAGCTGCTTGTAT
>PISX010019937.1:11587-37070 GCA_004024625.1 Mellivora capensis
TCTGTTAGCAGCAGTTCTTTTTCAGCCTGATTTGACTCTAGTCTCTCATCCTGGGTGGGCCATTTTTATTCCTGTTCTCAAAGGATCTGCAGTCTAGGCCTCCACTGGTATCCTTCTAAAAGCAGACCCCAGCAGGGTCACAGCTTCAGCCTCTTTTACTGTTGTGTTTCTGTTTTGTGGAAATGTTTGTTGTTTTTATTTTTTTTCCCAAGTGTGGCCATGCCTTTTGTTTTTTAATTAAAAATTTTTTTTAGCCATACCTTTTAAATTTCTCTTTATTTTATCTATGATTGCTTTGTATTTGGAACAGGGTGGGTCAAAATAATAAAATTTACGATGTCATCTTGACTGGAAGCCCTGAGTTTTATCTTTAATTATGAGTAAGTTAATATAAAAAATAGAATGGTTCTAGCCTATTATATTCCCGATCATACTTGAACATTCTTTTGATTTTTTTAACCAACTTGTATATTCTGTAAGACATGTAGATTTTTGTTTTTGTGCATTTCTGCCAAAATTTTTTTTTTACTGTGGGATATATGTATATGTGTGTGTGTGTGTGTATTTTTTTTTTTAAAGATTTTATTTATTTATTTGACAGAGATTACAAGTAGGCAAGAGAGGCAGGCAGAGAGAGAGAGGAGGAAGCAGGCTCTCCGCGGAGCAGAGAGCCCGATGTGGGGCTTGATCCCAGGACCCTGGGATCATGACCTGAGCCGAAAGCAGAGGCTTTAACCCACTGAGCCACCCAGGTGCCCCGTGTGTGTGTATTTTTTAAAGATTTTATTTATTTATTTGAGAGAGACAGAGAGTGCTTGAGAGAGAGAGAGAGCAAGCAGGAGTCAGAGGGAAAGGGCAGAGGTAGAGGGAGACAAAGAGCTCACCACTGTCTGGGGAGCCATATGTGGGGCTCCACCTCAGGACCCTGGGATCATGACCTGAGCCAAAGGCAGATGCTTTACTGACTGAGCCACCCAGGTGCCCCTGCGGGCTTTATATTTTTGAAATAATTTTCAGTGTGGTAAAAGTGAATTTGATCAGATGGGTTGAAGATTGACAGATGAATTAGTCTTAAATTGAATTATTTCTACTACCCCTCTAATGATTAGGAATCATTCTGTATTTAAAAAGAAATAAGGGTGTTGGTACAGACAGGAGTTTCTTCCCTTCTCTTCCCATTCCTTTATTTCATTCCTTTTCCTTTCTTCACTTACATCTCTCTCTGCAAAAAAATGGAATGTGGAAGATTCCACTTTAGTATTCTTATATTTTGGTTCTCATTATTTGCAGTCTTAATAGTTGTTGGAAGGCTAGAAAGTTAATAAAAGTTTTGTAATAACGAAGTCGAACTATAGCAGAGTCTGTTTGCTAATTACTTTAATCATTTTTCAGTAGGTTCTCATTTGAGTTCACTATTACAAGTTTGTTTTTTTTAAATGAGATACTTGTCAAGTAATCATTTTCCTTCTGAATTGTATCTCTCCTTTGGACTTAGAGGCACTTTTTGATTGTCAGTCCCACTATTTCCATGATGATTTCCTTCTCTTGAGGAGTAAACCTGTAGTTTTCATATTTCTTTGTGTTTTTTCCTTTCATTTGGGGGACTCTGGTTACAAGGCATTACGAATTCTGCAATTATGAGGAGTTTTTTTTTTAAGATTTCTAATTAATGCTGAATCCTGTTGACTAGATTTAGTCACATATTTAGATATACTACTTGAGAATTTTTTTGTAGAAATTTTAAAAAAGTAATTAGATGGCTCCCATTTCAGGTTATTTCTAAAACAATAAATTTAATATATAGGCCTACTTCCAATTGATATTTGTGCTTATTTAAAAGTCTTTAATTTTTAGATTCTGAGACAAAGCACTGACCATAAAACTTTGACTACATTGAAAAAAGGCTTCTGATTATTTTAAAAAGAAATGAGTTTTAAAAACTTCATTTTAGGGGCGCCTGGGTGGCTCAGTGGGTTAAGCCGCTGCCTTCAGCTCAGGTCATGATCTCAGGGTCCTGGGATTGAGTCCCGCATCGGGCTCTCTGCTAAGCAGGGAGCCTGCTTTTCGCTCTCTCTCTCTGCCTGCCTCTCTGCCTCCTTGTGATCTCTCTGTGTGTCCAAAAAAAAAAAAAAAAAAATCTTAAAAAAAAACAACAACTTCATTTTAGCATTGAAATATACGTTGTTTTTTTTTTTTTTTAAATTCCCAATACTTGTTACTATATTGGAAATTGAGGAATCTTGAACTGTTCCCAACTTCCTGAGTGGGTCTATAACACAAGTCTAATACATTGGTGTATTCATGCCCCAAATATATTTAATGTAATTAAGGAAGAACAGTCCTGCATTCCTAGAATAAGTCCTATGAAGTCATAGATGATAAAACCTTTTTATTAGTGTTAACTTTTTTCTTTTTTTGTGTGTGTTTAAGTGACAGTAACTTTAATTTTTGTTTCTGTTCTGGTCAGTTTTATTTTTGCATTTCATTTCTGTTTTCTTACCTTTTTTTTTTAAATTTTCCCTTAGACTAAGCAGATAGAAATCCGTCCTGTCCCCTTCCTTCCTTCCTTCCTTCCTTCTCCATACCCAACATGGGGCTCGAACTCACAACCCTGAGATCCAGAGTCGCACACTGTACTGACTGAGCCAGCCAGACATCCCTATTTATTTTTGTAGCAAAAATAACTAACATAGATATCAATATCAAAATAAAAAGTATTTCATTATGCCCTGTCATTTGAAAAGCAAGTGTGCCTGGCTACTAATGTCAGAGGTGGAGTCTCTCCTGAAAGGAGGATATAGAGGGGATTGATCCTAAAAGGCAGTAGCCTTCAACTTTCCCATAGCTCTGTAAGTGCATTATTGGGTGTTTTTTTTTTTTGCCTTCTTCCATGAATTGTATTAGTGAGTATTAAGCCTTTAAAAAATATTACCATAATTATTTTTCTGCATTTTTAGCATTTGGATATTAACTATTTCAGCTTTTTCTATTTCTACTTCTTACGGTTATTAACAAATAAAGTGAATATCCTCTTAGGATAAAAATTATTAATACCTTGGGTATGTTCTTCTCACCTTTATTTTCTCTTTGATGGTTTCTTGTGGTTTGAAATAATTGGACTTTTAAATTTTGATGCTAGAGTACGTTTAAATTAAACTTAAGTTTGATTAGTGTTTCACCAGGTCCTTGTTAGTTCCACTACAGTTTTTAAATATTAGATAAATAGTGATTAGAGGTAGGATTTTGTTTGAGATAGTTGATGGGAAATGACTAATTTTTGACTGAACTAAGCTGTGATTTTCAGGGTAACAGCAGAAACATCCCAGGATAGGAAAGTCTCTCTTATTTCCATTGACAGGGTCAAATTGCATTGTTTTCACATATCCAGAATGGGGCAGAATATCATAATTTTCTCTGAAATTAAAACAAGTGAACTTTTAAAAGCATGGAGTGCAAGGGAGTACTTGTTTTATACACACACACACACACACACAAATGTATATGAGTTTTGTGAATTGTTTTAACACAAAGTATCAGACTGTTTGACATGTTGCCCAAATGATCATGTTTTGGATTCTTCCTGAAAAAGATAAGATTTGAAGCTGTTTGTGTAAGGCATATGTTATATAATAAACAGGAATGTACTTTTATTCAGATTTGATGTAGTGAGTAATTTTTCTGTATTCACAAACTTCATACTTAACAGAAGCAGAATTGAAAACTATTTCAAAGGTCAATATTGTTCATGAATTCTCTTTGCAAATTGTGACAAACTTGAGCCCCCAATTTAATACCTATTCATGATAAGAACTCTATGAAACTAGTAATGGGGGAATTTCCTGAACATGATAAAAAACATTGACAGAAACCTTCACCTAACATTATACCGAGTAATGAAGGAGTGAATTACTTTCCTGCTAAGATTGGGAACAAGTCAAGGATGTCTGCTTTTTCCATTCTTGTTCAGTATAATGTTGAAGGTCTAGCCAGTGCAGTAAGCAAGAAGAAGAAATAAAAGGCATGCACATCAGAAAGAAAGAAAGTCCCTGTTTGCAGATAAAATTCCAGGGAATCTACAAACTTGCCACCAACAAAAAACCCCAGCAAGTCTAGAACTAATAAGTAAATTTAACAGGGTCACAGGATTACAAGATAAACATACAAAAATCGTTTTTATTTCTGTATATTAGTGATAAGCCTGTAGACAACAAAATTGAAAATATAATACCATTTGTAATTACTCAAAAAATATTTGTAATATTTGTAAATCTTACAAAACATGTGCAGGTCTCATAAGCTGAAAAATCATTTTACCTTTTCAATCATTGGTAGTGGGCAACCATAGTAAAAAAAAATGAACCTTGACCTAAGTTTCACACCTTCTACAAAAATAGACTCAAAATGAATCACAGGCTTTGAATGTAAAACTAGGGCACCTGGGTAGCTCAGTTGGTTAAGCCACTGCCTGCAGCTCAGGTCATGATCCCGGAGTTCCGGGATCAAGTCCCACATCAGGCTCCAGCTCCACGGGGAGTCTGCTTCTCCCTCTGACGTTCTCCTCTCTCATGGTCTCTCTCTCAAATAAATAAATCTTTTAAAAAAACCATAAAACTATAAAATGTTTACCAAAAAATTTATATATATATATATACACACACATACATATACATATATGTGTGTGTATGTGTGTGTGTGTATATATATATATATATGGAAATTTTTGATCTAGGATTGAGTTAAGACTTTAATTAGACTATAAAATTATAAAACCTTTGCCAAAAAAGTTTTGTATGTATATGAATATATATATATATATATATATATATATATATATACAATCTTCATGGTATAGGACTGAGTTAAAACTTCTTAGGCCTGAAAACAAAAGAGGAAAAGTTTATAAATTGATTATCAAAATTAAAAACTTGTACTCTGCAAAAACCCTCTTTGAAAAAGCTAAAAGTGGGAGAGAGTATTTGTATTAAAAACAAAGTACAAGTATTAGTATTAGTATTAATTATTAATATTAATTAATATTAGTACAAGTATTAAAAACTTGTACTCTGCAAAAACCCTCTTTGAAAAAGCTAAAAGTGGGAGAGAGTATTTGTATTAAAAACAAAGTACAAGTATTAGTATTAGTATTAATTATTAATATTAATTAATATTAATATTAGTACAAGTGTTAAAAACTTGTACTCTGCAAAAACCCTCTTCGAAAAAGCTAAAGTGGGAGAGAGTATTTGTAAATCCTGTATCTGGGAGCGCCTGGGTGGCTCAGAATTACACACGTCTGGCTTCGGCTCAGGTCATGATCTCAGGGTCCTGGGATCAAGCCCCGCATCCAGCTCCCTGCTCCATGGGGAGTTTGCTTTTCCCTCTCCCTCTACCTGCTGCTCCCCCTGCTTGTGTTTGCTTTCTCTCTCTCTCAAATAAATAAATAAAAAGTAAATAAATAAAATCTTTTATTTTTTTAAGATTTTATTTGACAGAGAGCTCACAAATAGGCAGAGAGGCAGGCAGAGAGCGAGGGAGAAACAGGCTGCCCACCAAGCGGAGAGCCCGATGCAGAGCTCGATCCCAGGACCCTGAGATTATGACCTGAGTGGAAGGCAGAGGCCCAACCCACTGACCCACCCAGGTGCCCCAATAAATAAAAATCTTAAAAAAAATTTAAAAAATAATAAAAAAAATAAGTTATTCTTTAAAGAAAAAACAAACAAAAAATCTGTATCTAATGAAGAGCTAGTATCCAAAATATATAAAGGTTTTTCAAAGCTCAGTCATAAAAACCTAAATAGTCCAATTAGAAAATGGCCAAAAGACATGAAGAGACAAGTACTTATGGTAAATACACATACTAAAAGATGTTTGATATTATTGGCCCATTAGGGAAATGCAAATTAGAATTACCATCAGTTATTACTACGTACCTGTCAAGGTGGAGGAAATAAAAAATGTGGCAACATCAAATGCTGGAGGAGGCATGGTGAAACTGAAGTATGTGTTGCTAGTGGGATTGTAAAATGGTATAGCTGCTAGCGAATGCTAGAATTCTAGAAGCAGAATAGTCTAGCTGCTACAGAAAACGGGCAGTTTCTTAAAAAATCTAAACCATAAGCGACTCTTAATCTCAGGAAACAAACAGGGTTGCTGGTGGGGTGTGTGGGGGATAGGGATGGGGTGGCTGGGTGATGGACATTGGGGAGGGTATGTGCTATGGTGAGTGCTGTGAATTGTGTAAGCCTGATGATTCACAGACCTGTACCCCTGAAGCAAATAATACATTATAGTTTAATTAAAAAAAAAATCTAAACTTGAAACTACCATGCAATCCAGCAACTACACTCCTGATTTTGAAAATATATATTCACACAGAAACCTGTACATTAGTGTTTGTAGCATCTTTATTAATAATAGCCCCAGTTTGGAAACAACCCAGATGTCCTTTAACATATGAAAAGTTAAAACTGTAATATATCTGTATAACGTAATACCTACTGGTTAATAAAAAAGACACATAACAGCCTGGATGAATCTCCAGAGAATTATAGTGAGTGAAAAAATGAATCCCCAAATTATATACTGTTTGATTCCTTTTATACAACATTCTTGAAATGACTTAATTATAGGCATTGAGAACAGATTAGTAGTTGCCAGGAATTTACTCAGAGAGGAGGTGAGGAAAGTTAATATGGCTCTTCAAAGGGGAACATGAGGGATCTTTGTAATGATGGAGATATTCTCTATCCTGTGTGATACAAGACATTATTGTGTATCAATATCAATATCTGGTTGTGAAACTGTGCTGTAGTTTTGCAAGCAGTTAGCACTGGGGGGCCCTGGATAAAGGGTTTGGGAGAAATTTAGTATTGGTTCTTACAACTGCATGTGAATACACAATTATCTCAAGATAAAATGCTTAATTAAAAATACAAGTGACTTATTTTTCCTTTCACTAGGTAAGGAAAAATAATTATGTTTTATTTTACTTAGCTTCTTGGCACCCGTATCGTTTGCTGGCTGTATAAAATGTGAACTCTGATCAATAACCATTTCCATGACTGTTCCCATCCTTTTAGAGTTGTTGAAAATTGAGGATCTTTGAACAACATACCCTTTAATCTGGTCATAGGCTTTTTTCCCTTTACTTTTTTGCTTAAAAACTCAAGCTACTCAAAAAACATGGTTTTACAAATGCGAAATTGATCTTCTTGGTCATAATATAATTACATTCTTCATGTTTAGAATTTCTTTTCAAGACTACCAATAGCAGCTGTAATATGATAATGATCTTATAATTTGTTGATTTTGTTACATAAAATGTAAAACTGGTGAAGAGTTAGTAATGTTACAGAGATTACTGTAGTCCTGAAAAAAAAAACAGGAATAAATCCAGTGAATGAGAGAAGCGACACTATTGTTGGCATTCTAAAATTCTGCAGGGATTTACATTGTAGCTAAAATCAACCTGATCTTCTTGCTGTGTTCAAGAGGCTTTTCATTTATTTCTCTTAAGAGGAAAAGCCTTTTTTAACTTAAAAAAGAAAAAGAAAAAAGGCAGTACTCTCCAGGCCCTGTGGATTATTAAGATCTTTTAGCAGGCACTTGCTCTTTCTCTGGGAAATTGGCTGTTAAAGTCAGAAGGCACTCTTAATAGTTTACATGGTGTTTGATTAAATGGAACAGTCGGGTCAGTACAGATTCTAGATTTAATGGAGTAGATATTCACCTCTGTACGTCCCCTATGATTAACATTGTTATGTTTTCTGTATTTTAGAAATAAAATTTTAGCATATACTGTTTTTTTTTTTTAATAAGTTAGCAAATACCTAATAGATTGAAGTCTTTTTTTGGAAAGACTTAAGAGTATATCATTAAAATATAACTTACAAATAAAACAATTATGTGTCTGTCTAGCATTGTGGGATAGTTAATAGTTCTGAGGAGATAAAATCATGATAGTGGAAGACATGACAGTGATAGCTGACACTGGAGCATTATTTATGTGTTGTGCATTGGTCAAAGCACTTTTTCTGTATTAACTCATTTTATCATACTATTACTGTGAGGTACAGACTATACTATGGTTTTCTCTTTATTGATGGGGAAATCGAGGCCTGGAGAAGTTAATAATCTCCCAAAGGACACATAAGTGGTAGAGAAGGGCATCTGGCTCCAGGGTCTATGATTTTAACCAGTACTTTATATTAACTTCCGCAGGGAAATAAGAGCACATATATAACAAAACATGTAATGTGATTTCATAGGGAATAGGGGGCTGAAATATGTGGGCTGGAGTCACTAAGTCAGTTTGTTTGGAGAAAACAAAAAAAAAGTAGGGTAAGTGTGGGTAGGAAGGTGATAGCAGTCTGAGCACACAACATTGGATATTAATAAACATGCTGTATATGGCATCGCAGTAACAGTTGGAAGCTGGAAGTTTGTTTGGGAGAGCAGTAGAAAAGATGGGTTCAGTTAGAGTAAGAATTTTGAATTGCCAAGTGTGGACATGGGAACACATTTTCTAGGCTGCTGTTGAAAAGAACAGAGGTCTATCATAGATGCACTGAATGTGGACTCTTAAAACAAGAATCTACAGTGAAGGTTATCACTCTGTCTTTGCTCTTTAAGCTGCCGGCCCTTACTGTAAGTTTTGTGTTTTAGTTTTGCTACTGATAATCCAGAGGCAGGGTAGAATAGTGAGAGAGAAGCAGTAAGCCAGTATCACAAAGCTTGGACTCTAGTACCAGCTTTTCTGAGTTCTTACTATAATGAATGATTTTGTAGTAAGTTATTTAGTCATTTGAAATTTGATTTCCTTAGCTTTATAATGGGCTTGGTATCACATGCCTAACTCAGTATTTCTGTGACAGTTGAGTAAGATATTTTAAGACTTTTACTGGGTCCATGGAAGTTATTCCTGAAAAAAATAATTTACTTTGCAATAAAAGCCACTAAACAGGAATGAAAATGCAGATACAGAATTGAAGCTTCCCTTTCCCCCATGGCATGAGTAGGAAGACTCTTTATTTTTTATTTTTTTTTTAAAGATTTTATTTATTTATTTGACAGAGACTACAAGTAGGCAGAGAGGCAGGCAGAGAGAGAGGGGGAAGCAGGCTCCCCACTGAGCAGAGAGCCCCATGCGGGGCTCGATCCCAGGACCCTGAGATCATGACCTCAGCCCAAGGCAGAGGCTTTAACCCACTGAGCCACCCAGGCGCCCCTAGGAAGCCTCTTTAAACCTGGTACCTAATCTCTTCTGGTTTGGGATTTTGTGGGTTACTGCTTCTTTGGTGTAGCAGGTGTGATCTGGTCACAGGACACTCAGTCAAGTAGGGAAGAAATGACATATTAAGATATGTAACTAAGAATAACATTATATACAAAATGAGGTTTTGTGAAATAGTTATAGCTATGCTATTATAATTCAGAAGAGAGATTATTACTGCTTGGGAGAAATTGGAATACTTTGTGGAGGAGGTAGTATTTGAAAATGATAACCTTTGAAAGAAGAGTATGATGAGATGCTGAAATGAGATTTTATTTCGGGAGAAGGGAATACAGTGAATAAAGGCATGGAGAAAGGCAAGCATGTGATCAGCAAAATTGGTATTTTTGTAATGAGTGTGCAGGACCAGGGAATAGGTAATAGATCAAAGAGGATGGATGGGGCCAGATGACCTTGAGTGGAATGCCTAAGAATTTTGGACTCTGCATGTTATTAAATGTCATAATCAGCAATCCTGTTGATTTTTCATAAGGTATTACCTAAGAACAATTTTAGGCTTGCAGAGATCTTTGAAATAGCCTTGTAAGATTTGTGTTGTAAGATTGAGGAAGAACTTGTGTTACAGTGATCAAATGGCATCCTGTTATATTCATATTCTAATTGGTTATATAGGTTTCTTGTATTTTAAAAATAAGGAAGTTGTTGCCTTTATTGGTTCTTTTTGGTTATCCAGTAATATTGGTTTCTACTGACTACTTTGTAGGGGAGTAAGCATTTAGTAATTTTTCATAGATTGATTAAATTAAATCCCAATTTTCACTAGTTAAAATTTTTGCCAAATGAGATACTTCAAGAATAAAGATCTTTATCTGTTAAAATTTCTTGGTGTACATTTTTTAATAAAGTTTTTGTGAGTTGCCACTTGTTGATATGAAACAAGTCTTCTGGATGTGCTTGCTGGCTTTTCTTAGGCCTTTTATGATTCATTAATGTTGGAGTCAGTTCTTTGATGATAATCCTAATTGATTTCTTTTGAAACTCAACACTGTATCCTTGTGAGAAATCCTACCACCATGCACAATACTACTTCTAACTGGTCTGGGTCATAAATATTTGGTAGTGATTGTCAAATAAGCCTTACACAGTATTGAAACTTTAATAGGAATGACTTTTAGTTCTCTTGTAAAACTGAGAATGCCAATTCAAGTGATAAATAGTTAATGGTTTTTAGATATGTGATTTAAATCAAAATAATGGCTTTTATTGATGTGTGTGTGTGTGTGTGTGTGTGTGTGTGTGTGTGTAAATATCGGACATTAGAAAAGTAGTTCAAGGGCGCCTAGGTGGCTCAGTGGGTTGAACCTCTGCCTTCGGCTCAGGTCATGATCTCAGGGTCCTCGGATCGAGCCCCGCATGGGGTTCTCTGCTCAGCAGGGAGACTGCTTCACCCCTACCCTCTGCCTTCCCCTCTGCCTACTTGTGATCTCTCTCTCTCTGTTAAATAAAATAAAGTCTTTAAAAAAAAAAGTAGTTCAAACCTGTAGCTTAGATAGAGGTCTTACAATTGACATCTCCAGAAATTGTTCAGATTTCAAGTTGGATAAATGATTTATTGTTACTTTTACTGACATCTTGAATGTTTGCCACAGAATTTTTTTCTTAAGCTGCACTTCTTTGAAGGCTAAAGTTTTTTTATTTTTATTGCTTCCTGGAAAACCTCATTTCAATGACAGATTTGATTCAGAGTGAGACATTGGCTAGTTGCCACTTAGCTGAAAACATCCCTCTCTTCTTTGTTACACAAACTTCACATTTCCTGAACGTATACAGTTTCCATTCAGTGCACTTTTAAAAACTCTATTTTCCATACCATCCATGTTCTATAGCTGCTAATTTACTTCTGTTAATTTTCATTATTTAATATTGAAATCTAATCTCATCCATCACATTTACTGCATATCGATTGTAATTATCCTAGAAGTTTAAGGTTTAACTAAAGATTGTGGCAACCTTATCAGAGGGCATCTGACTTTCTGAACATTGAATGGCCTTCTTCAGTGTGCTCTCTGTAGCTAATGAAGAGTACATTTGCTGAAACCCCATGTTTGTTTAATTGGTTCTTTGGATTCAGGACTGAAGCAGTGGCACAGTGAGGTTAGATTGTAGGCGGTAATCCTTCTTAAATGAGGCTTAAGGGGAGTTGGCATGGTGGCTTGTAAACCATATTTGGAGTTTTGCTGGCTTCTACTCAGTGTAATGTTACAGATCTTGGAATTTTGTCTTAACTCAGTTATCTCAAAGGCGGTTCTCTCAAATACTTGTCAAGGAAGCTTTTATTTATTTATTTATCTATTTAGTTATTTATTTTAGATTCATCTTCTTTACACAGACATGTGTGCACGTACACAACACACACAGACACACGCATTCTTTTTTTCTACACAAGGAGAATTTATAACTCACTTAGCAAAAGAATCTGATGTTGATTTTTTTCCCCTTCCCTTTTCCTTACACTAAAAAAGTAGTGCTGTTTAATTTCCTTGAATCCTATGAATTTTTAAACAGTAATAAAGTAAACTTTGAGAAATTATGAGTGCACTGGAATATTTGTTTTATAGTTGAAAAATGACATTTCACATTAATGGGTGTTTGGTTGTATTACAAAATTGACTTAAGGGTTTCAGTAACAAAGTACATGTTTATTTATAAACACTAGGAATTGACAGTTTTGGAATTCATATTGTGGTGTTCGGAAATTAAGAATTTGGTATTTTAAATCAGATGTTCTTGATGATACTTAGTCATTTATTTGGTATGCTTTGTAACGCTGTTTCATACATTAACTTGGTTTTACAGGTTGATTTAGAAATTTGTATTTTAGTATTTTTTTTTAGAGTGTGTGTGCGCGCACACACACACAAACACACACCCTGAGTGGGGAGGGGGGGGGCAGAGGGAGAAGAGAGAGAATCTTAAGCAAGCTGCACACCTAGTGTGGAGCCTGATGTGGAGCTTGATCTCATGACACTGAGATCATCACCTGAGCTGAAATCAAGAGTTGGACACTTAACCGACTGAGCCACACAGTTGGTTGTAGCCATCCTACATTTAAAATGTAGTCTACCAGTCTTACAGTTAAGTAACATTGAACTGAAGAAGTTGCTTATGCCAGCTTTTTTTTTTTTTTCCTTAAAGATTTTATTAGAGCTAGCAAGCACAAGAGCGGGAGGGGCAGAGGGAGACTGAGAGGCAGAATCCCCACTAAGCAGGGAACCCGACATGGGACTTGATCCCAGGACCCTGGGATCATGACCTGAGCCGAATTAACGGATCAAGACACCTAGGCACCCGTGCTTATGGGTGGTTTCATTTAAAAACTCTATTATAATATTTATTTGCCCATTGCATGGTTTGTCTGAATCTCAGAATTTTTGACATAGTTGTAATCTACAGAACTTTTTTTTTTTAAATTTATTTATTTGTCAGAGAGAGGGAGAGAGCAAGCGAGCACAGGCAGACAGAGTGACAGGCAGAGGCAGAGGGAGAAGCAGGCTCCCTGCCAAGCAAGGAGCCCGACATGGGACTCGATCCCAGGACGCTAGGATCATGACCCGAGCCAAAGGCAGCCGCTTAACCAACTGAGCCACCCAGGCGTCCCTCTACAGAACTTTTTAACCACTGTGAATTTATTTCCCAATATTTACACCCAATGAAATAGATATTATACACTATTGTCAGTTGTAGTCTCCTGTTATTCTCAAATCCTCTAATCTTTTTATTTAAAGATTTTTTTTTTTTTAAATTCATTTGAGAGAGAGAGAGCGCACAAGCAGGGGAGAGGCCCGGGAGAGGGAGAAGCAAACTCCCTGCTGAGCTGGGAGCCCGACATGGGCCTTGATTCCAGAACCTGGAGATTATGACCTGAGTCAAAGGTGGATGCTTAACCATCTGAGCCACCCGGGTGCTCCTCAAATCCTCTGATCTTTTTTTAAAAGGTGGTTGTAGGGACGCCTGAGTGGCTCAGTTGGTTAAGCGGCTGCCTTCTGCTCGGGTCATGAACCCAGCGTCCTGGGATCGAGTCCCATATCGGGCTCCTTGCTTGGCAGGGAGCCTGCTTCTCCCTCTGCCTCTGCCTGCCACTCTGTCTGCCTGTGCTCGCTCACTCGCTCTCCCTCTCTCTCTGACAAATAAATAAATTAAAAAAAAAGTGGTTGTAATATATTTAAATACACTTTTTTTTCCCAACAAACATTTGGGCATATTTTTTCAAATTTGTAAACTACATGGGAAATGCATGCAGTAATTCATTCATTTCTTCCTTTGAAGACCATTCACCGCCTGTGTGCTATGTGCCATGCAGTATATTTACTAAAACACAGTCTTTAACCTTAGGGAGGTTAAAATCTCAAGAGGGGAGATAAACATGCATATCTCTCTGTAGAACTTGAAGTGCAGTATTTTAGGGTTATCAGAGTGCTCTGAAAATGCAGAAACTTTGGGGTAGAATGGGGATATGTGGGAAACTTCATAAAAAAAGCGATCCTTGAATAATGACCCAGATTTCTGGGTGGGATGAGTAAACGTGACGTTAGTTGGAGTCCATTGGTTTCTATATTACATATTGGTTTCATGGATCTCTAAGTTTATGAGAAGGTACCTGTTTCTCTACTTTTCCCTTCTGCTTTTTAAAAAACTTGTTTTATATTTTGGGCATGATACAGTAGAGAATTTGAAATGGATAGTGTCAGAGAGGATGAGTAGAATTTGCTGGAGCAGTGTTCTTCAGTAAGCTATAGGAGATAGGAAAAAGTATAGAAGTGAGGGTTTGGCTTTAGATAAGAGCAAGGACATGTCATGTAGAGTAATGGGAGAGAAGGCAGAGAGGTAGTAGATGTGGAATGTGGAATTTCTCTTTCTGACTGTCATTGAAAAAGGAAGCAAGGTCATCACTTGAAAGCTAAGATAGAGGAAGAGATGTCAGAGGTTCCTGGAAGGTATAGAAGAAAAGGGTTAGTTCTACTAGGAGAGTAGGAAAGTGAAGGGCCCAGGGCAATGTGATTTAATTATCTACACAGTGCCAAGAGCCCACTTAAGTTGTGGTTTTGAGTTTAAACAAAGACCAGTTTGTGTGGGGTTAGGTGTTTTGTAGTATGTATATATATGTGTGTGTGTGTATACATACATACATACACACTACAAAACATGTTATGTATGCACACATATATGTATACGTGCACACACACACGCAGACGCACACATATGTATGCATACACACACATGTATGTGTATATACACACATACACGTGTGTGTGTGTGTGTGTGTGTGTGTGTAGTGCATGTAACTGCGTAGGTTCAGGCCCTGACTATGAGGTGGGGAGCTGAAAATTAACAAGGGTTTTGTCGGAGTACACAAGGAAATGAGGTGCAAGGGAGATGAGTTTGTGCAAAGGAGTGACTGCAGTAAGCGGCCATGGGGATTAAACTGAAAGAAGTCATGGGAATGAGGGATAGTGAGAAGTGGTGAGACCTGTGGATTATAAACTCCATGAGTTTCTCATTTCCCAGAAGTTCACAGGGTTATAGCAATTTGAAGTACAATTTTAGGTCCCAGCACTGGTAGTAGAAGTATGTTTAAACATGCACACCCCCCTCCAGCCCAAGTCTGTTTTGAGGTTTTTTTTTTTTTTTTTGGTGTTCCCATAAAAAAACCCCCCAAAAACCATAATCTGTAGAAATGTAATCTTTTCCCCATTTCTTTCTTTCTCATAAACCTTAGTTGACTTAAAACTTTGATTTAAAGAAGCAGTTGTTTTACAGTGTAATTTGTGAAGACATGAGTGTTTTTGTATCCTTATTGTCTAAGTTGCCAGTGTCAGTTTCCAGTTGGATGATGTGCAAAGGAAATTTTGGTTTAACTGTTATAATGCATATTATTAAACAGAAGACCAAATTATTAAATGAGAAATTGTTTTAAAGTTAAATTGTAACTTTCTTTTTTTAAAAAAAGGAAGAATGTTTATCAATGATGTATTCAGATAAAATTTCAAGGTGAATGTTTCTATTTAAGAAAGAGCTAGGGGCTTCTGGCTGGCTCAGTCGGTAGACATGGGGGTTTGTAAGCTCAAGCCCCATTTTGGGTGTAGAGAATACTTAGTTTTTATTAAAATTAAAAAAAACCCTTCAGGTTCTTTAGAAATTACTTCCACATATAAGTAATAGGATTATACAGTAAGGTGGAACTATTACAGCCTTGATTAGCCCTTTAGATTTGTTTAGTTTAGATATCTTAAAATATGTATTACTTTAGATCAAATTCTATTGGATACACTTAATTAAGAGTCTACCTTTTATTGCACACAAATTGATGTAACAGCCAGTTGTGAGAGTTGGTGGATCTGTATCCTGTATTAGTTGGTAGGAGGTAGGCTCTAGTTTGTCCTCTGGGGACTTGCTTTAGATGGGAGCATGGGTAATTCATATATTCCAGCATTTCTCCATCTTAGCACTGTTGACATTTTAGGCTGGTAATCTTTTGTTTGGGGCTACTTTCCTGTGCCCTCTAGGAAGTTTAGCAGCGTCTCTGGCCTTGATCCACTAGATGCCAGTAGTACACTCAAGTATCTCTCTCCTCAGTCTCGATAAAAGTGTCTCCGGAATTTGCCAGCTGCCCCTTAGAGGTGGAAATTGCTCCAGGTTGAATGCCAATGATTTATGATAATAGAAGAGAGATAAAGTTTCTGGTATTTGGGTAGATGTGGGATTGGGAGTCTGTGGAGGATATTTTTGGTTACTTAGTGAAGTTGAAAGTGAGATCATGAGAGAGAGAGGAAGCAGCAGGCAGGTGCATATTTCTTTAGCTTTGCCTTTGCTCTGTGGTAGTTGACACTGAAAGCACTGGCATTTTAGAAATTTATGTTGGTTAGTCAAGAGACAGTTCCTGGCCCAGGAGCACGTCAGTGTGACATGGTCAGTTCTAATCTTTATAGACTTATTCAGCAAATAAAATCTTTCTATTTATAGTCCGTGGTCTTATTAAAAAAAGTAAGTTCATTTTTTTTTTTAAGATTTATTCATTAAAAAAAAAAAAGATTTATTCATTTGACAGAGAGAACAATAGGGCACAAGCCAGGGGAGGGGCAGAGGGAGAGGGAGAAGCAGGCTTTCCGCTAAGCAGGGAGCCTGTTTCGGGTCTTGATCCCAGGACTGTGGGATCATGACCTGAGCCGAAGGCAGAAATTCAACCCACTGAGCCACCCAGGTGCCCCAAGTTCATTCTTTTTGACTTGACTTCAGACACAACTAACCATTTGTTTTCTCCAGAAGATATTTTCATTCTTGCCATCTATTAAGCCTCACTTTCTTGGCTTTGTGTGTTCTCCTCTTACTTGAGCTCCATTGCACAGATAGCCAATAATAGTAATAGTCTTCTGTTGTCAATGGCATCAGAATGGACAGTGTGGCCAAGCCACAGAAACTGGGGTGAAATCCTTTGGATTACTCCTGTTATTAGCTAACTACAACAAAATGGAATGGAAAAAGCCACAAAATAAGTTTCTTGGATTGTAGAGCTGCTCAGATAAAGGACATTGACAGTTAGAGCTGTGTCAAGCATCTTGCACTTTCTGATATGGCGTTGGGATCTCAGGTAGTTACTTGAACTTCTAATAGATATCACCATAGACTCAGGTTTAGCTGGGTAAACAGCTGCTGATTCTCTCATGAAGGACTACCTCATGGAGAATGGCCATACCAATCTATGTTTTTGTTTTTTGTTTTTGTTTTTTGTTATATAAATTAACCCATTTATTATAGGCTAGCAAGGTTTCAAACGGTGGCACTTCTACTGGTCTTTCAACTCCTTCAGTCTTCTGATGGCAGACTTTACTGTAACGGCAGAAGTGGTGTTGTAGGTCCAGGCGCCACCAGCGACTGTTTTCATGCAGGAGCCGCAATGCCAGATCCCCACAGCTCGTCTTTTCATCTTGGTTTTGCCACAGAAGGAGCAAGTGTACTTGGCGTGCTGGCTTATCTCAATTTTCTTCACCATCTTCCTGAGGGAGGCACCATAACGGGTCCCGTATTTGCCCACGATTCTGACCTTCTTGGTGCGTTTAGCCATGTCGCCGCAAACTAGGTCTGAGCCCAGAGAGGAGCCAATCTATGGTTTTACTTCAAGATTTTGTTCCACGCTCTTTGGTTTTGCCTTCCTTTTCTTCCACTCTAATTTCCTATTGCATTTAAAAATAGATACATGAATGTCCCCGTTACCTGCCACTGCTCTTCGACCTTGAGAAACCTTCCCATTTATCCTTAATCCCTATACATAACATTATTTTTTGTCTTTGTCCTCAAGTCCTCTGATTTTAAATATAGGCAGAAGCAGTTTTATAGTAAAATTCTGTATTGTAATATGAGTTGGGAAAAGAGATAATCTCTAGTACTTCTTGACATCAAAATACTCTTTTTAAAAAATTGTCTAGACATATACATATAGGTAAATTGGAGATTTTTAAGTCTTTTGTTAGAAAAACTTCTAAAAGTTGACTGGACTTAAGCATAGCCATAGTTGCTCATTACCTTTCCTGTTGTGTTCTGCATTATTAGTATGTCCCCTTTACTTTCATTTTATTTTTTATTTTTTATTTATTTATTTTTTAAAGATTTTATTTATTTATTTGACAGAGAGAGATCACAAGTAGGCAGAGAGGCAGGCAGAGAGAGGAGGAAGCAGGCTCCCCGCCAAGCAGAGAGCCCGATGTGGGGCTCGATCCCAGGACCCTGGGATCATGACCTGAGCCGGAAGCAGAGGCTTTAACCCACTGAGCCACCCAGGCACCCCTACTTTCATTTTATACAAACAATATGTGTTTGTATTTTCAAAATGTAGCTTCTGTGAAGGAAAAAAGAATCACACTTTTCAAAATGGTTGGTGCCGAACATTAATTCACAAAGTTCCTTCTGATACAGATTGATTTGCCAACAGGGAGCAAAACTGTAAAGTCTTGGTAAGTTCTTTATATTCAGAGACCACTTAACAAAAAGATGAGTTAGATTCATTTTTCATTTCAAACTGCCTTCCAAATAAAATATTTTAGAAGTGAATATTGGGTTCGATTCTGCATAAAAAGTTTGGAATTCCTAGTGTGTACTGGGTAGTTTAAGGTTGATAATACACTGTTCTTTGTCCAGAGGTTAGTAGGAAGAAAATAAGGAAGGCCATGTTCTTAACTATGAGGTAAAGACAGTTTAAGTGGTTTGGAAGGGTGGTATAAATGTGTTTGTTTTTAAGTTAAAGTGTTTATTTCACTGTTAATGAAGATATATTCATGTTCTTCTATTTGTATATTGGGTACTTCTAACATGAAATGGGAAATTGATGTTTTTCCTTTGAAATGACTGCTTTTATAGTTATGTAATTGAACTTAGCTCTAAATTTTACTCTAATTTTCAGAATTATCTAGTATATTGCTTTGTAGCTCAACCTCAAAGAACAGTTTGCTCTGCAACTAAGTCTTTAGGACTTTAGTTCTTCCTAACTGTGCAGAAATTGGAATCGTTTGTCAGATTGTATAAATTTAGGTTTCTGCAAATATTTTAATACAAAATAATCTGCTATCATAAGTCTTGGTTGAGAACCAAAGAGTATTATCGCAGTTAACCATCATAAACATAACACAAATCTGTGGAACTGACTCTGAAAATTCTCTGACCCCTATTAAGAATTCTGTCTTGGGAATTCCAACAAAGGAATTACTTTTATAAAACTTAAGTTGGTGTTAGTAAATACTTTTCTGACACTTTCTTCTAAATATATAATGAACTTTTACTATATTTTTTCATATGACAGATTTTTTCTTGTGTTTTTATTTTTATTTTATTTTATTTTTTAAGATTTTTAAATTTATTTTCTTTGACAGACAGGGATCACAAGTAGGCAGAGAGGCAGGCAGAGAGAGAGGAGGAAGCAGGCTCCCCGCCAAGCAGAGAGCCTGATGTGGGGCTCGATCCCAGGACCCTGGGATCACGACCCGAGCCGAAGGCAGAGGCTTTAACCCACTGAGCCACCCAGGCGCCCCTTCTTGTGTGTTTTTAGTAACAATATTAGTCATGCAGGGAGATGGTCAGTAATGAAAAGGACCTATTAAATATAGTAAGAATAGTGAGGTTGGGGACCAAGTAAATAATATCAATATAGAAGGCAATTTTAAAATTATGCTAATTATCATTACTTGAGAAATTTTCATGTGAGATGATGGAGATTTCAGGCAAAGTGTTGTTTTTAAGTACTTATGCACAGAGGGAACAAGAATTATATTGGGAAAACGGATGAGTGACCATAAAAATGGGTGTAAATTATGTAAGAATTTGTCATTTACCTGAGAATTGATTTTTATCTCACACTGAGACTAGATGTTTAAGGTTTGAAAGATTTTGATCGCTATGATGATCTTGAGAACTGCTTTCTTTCCAAGCGGTTTTTAGATTTTTCGTGTAAGTATAGAGCTAGGCAGAACTGATCTGTAGTAACAGAAATCAGGATGGCAGATATGCTTGTTGGGAGGTAATGCTTGGGAGAGGCCATGGTGGGGATGGGAGGTGAGGGTTCTGGAAAGTTAATTATGTTCTGAGTTTTGGGTGGTGGTGGTGGTGGTTTAGGTGGGGGAGGGTGAGGTATTTGTTACACAGACGTGTTGTTCACTTCGTGAAAATTAGTTGAGTCATACCCTTATCATACTTGCACTTTTCTGTGTGTTTTCTGATACTTACATAAAAATTTACTTTATTAAGAAAAGTATAATAGGAGCTCATGTAACTGACCTACTCCAAAACTTAAGGGTTTGAGGAATGATGAGGCAGTGTATCTTAGAAGGGTTTTTCTTACGCTCTAGGCCTTTGATTAAATAAATTCAAGAAATTTCCTTCTGCTCTCAATCCCTTATAGATATTACAGCTTAAAACTACTGAGATAATTGATCCCCTCCCCTTCTCACCCCTACCTGCCTTTAGAAGTCTTTTTTTAAAAAAATGTATTTATTTGAGAGCCAGTGAGAGAGAGAGAGCTTGCGTGTGTGCGCACAGTGGTGGGGGCTGAGGGAAGGGGCAGAGGGAGTGGGAGAAGCTGTGACCTGAGCCCAAGGCAGCTGCTTAACTGACTGAGCCACCCAGGCGCCCCTCCGTCTTTATTTTTTTATTTTTATTTTTTAAAAAGATTTTATTTATTTATTTGAGAGACAGAGATCACAAGTAGGCAGAGAGAGAGAGAGAGAGAGAACAGAGGAAGCAAGCTCCCCACCGAGCAGACAGCCCGATGTGGGGCTCGATCCCAGGACCCTGAGATCGTGACCTGAGCCGAAGGCAGAGGCTTAACCCATTGAGCCACCCAGGTGCCCCGCCCCTCCTACCTTTAGAGTCTTAGTATTCTTTTTTATTTTCTGGCAGAGGCAGTAGTATCTTCCTATGTGAAGATATTTCTGTATTTTCATATATACAGGTTTTCACTTTTTATCTCATGTGATAGACTTCTGTATTCACTTTGAAAACTCTAGAAGTTAAATTTGTTATCTGTTCAGATAGGTGTTGGCAACTAGTAACAACTGTTCCACAGAGACATCCTATAGAGATAAACATAATAAATGAGACCTGGATTGGAGAAACTAGTTCAGTCCGTATGGCATCTGTCTTGTTAGCAACAAAATTGCAGAGTCAAATACAGTTTGGTCCTTAGGTTGCTTTGAGTCAGACCTTTTCTCTTTTCTCCTAGTGAAGAAATAATAACCCATTTATAGAAAATGTAGGACCTCATTAGCTCTAACTCTAGCTTCACATCTAGAAGAGGAGCAGCTTTAATTATTTAAATGAATTCAGTGTTTCCCTACTGATTCCTCCTCCCAGAGTTTGTCTTAGAGTTATTGTTTACTTTTGGTCAATTATAAGAAATTTCTTTTCATTTGTTCACCTTAACTAATCATAGAGAAACCCTACGTCCTAAATTATATGGTGGCTTTTTCTAATTTGTCTACTGTAGCTGCAACTTTTTCTGCTTTGCCACTGGGAAACCTTTATTTCCTTAGGTTATTTATTGTATTTTCTATTTATACTGTGTAGTACTTCTGTTACCTTTGTCTGCAAATGTATTTGCAGTATTCCCAAATCTCATGTAAATGTTTGCACTAGGCTATCCTGGCCTGGCCATTCTTCCTTTCTCACATATAATGTAGTGGGCGAATGTTCACTCAATTGACTGCTTTTGCTTTTGATTCCTGTAATTAAGGCAAGTTAAGTGGTATTGAAGTGTTTAATTTTATTTATTTGGTAAGATGGAAATGAAAATAGAATTGTATGAGTGATATTTCGTTTGTCAGTCGTTAGGCCAATATTTAGACGTATTTACCAATTTCACACTTCTCTATTTTTATACTTAACAAAAGCATACTCTCTAAGGCAATTGAGGAAAGGAAATATTGTATGTTAAATATCCTAGATTTAATTTCCTTCTTTCCTTGCAAGCATGGTAAGGTAACAAGTTGTGAAACAGGAATGTATATTTTTCATTATAGCACATGTATTTATTATGCCATATTTTAAAATACCCATGTTAATATCCTGCATCCTACTATGTCAGAATAGGACTATCATTTTCCTTTGCCTTTGTCTCTGCATCATTGTGATGTAGTTTCTTGATTTTGTTGGTCGCTCAGTTAGTAGTGATTTTATTGCTATATGTGGTAATTATATTTGCAGTGTACCTATATTTAGTGCTATATCTGGCCATGTTGTATTTAGCCATTAAAGTTTTAATTTTAAGGCCTTACTGTCATTTTTTAAAAAAGATGTATTTGTTTATTTGAGGGGGGTGCAGAGGGAGAGAGAATCTTGAGCAGACTCTGAACTCAGTGTGGAGCCCAACGTGGGACTTATGACCCTGACATCACGACTGGAGCTGAAACCAAGAGTCAGATGTTCAACTGACTGCACCACCAGGCTTTACAGTCATTTTTGAAAACATGAGAGTGGAAGTTTTTGATTGAAAATAATTCACTCTTCATTTGGTACTTCTTTTTTCCCATGGGTAATAGTTTTTTTAGGTTGAGGATCACTTGTTTGGCCAACTTTTTTTTGAGTGCTTCTAGTGTACCTTGTACCTACATCTAAAGATGAAAAGACAAATTTACTGATCTAAATTATATCACAATCTGTAATATTCTCTCTGAAAGTATTAGCTCCTGGACTGATAGTGATAGCTTTTGTCTGCTGTGGGAACTCAGAATAATACTTGGTTTTTGCCTACATGGGTTGGAAGGAAGCATAATGCTGTAATGTGGGAATGCTTACTCCTTGAAAGCCACTGTGACTGGAAAGATGGAAACGAATGTGTATTGAGAGCTTTACTCTGTGCCAGACAGTTTATGAGGCATGTTTATATATGTTATCTTAGTTACTATTCTCTACAGCAGTGCTATGACATGTGTAGTTTTCTGAGTTTACCGAGGTGCTGATAAATGGACAGACTCATGGTCACACACACAAGCAGAGTGAAGGCTCAGGGTCACTCAGTTTTAAGGTGCTGAAGCCAGGGCTCTAGGATTTTTGACTCCATATCTTTTTAGTATGCTTTGTTGCCTTGGGTAGATGCTTAGCATTCCAGATAAAGTAACTAGAGAGGAGTAAAAAGAGGTCTAGATTTTATGAAATGTACTTTCATTTTCTGTGGCTACTTACAGAAGACAGGATGCTTCTCATTTCTAGAGAGTGAAAACTGCAAGATGTTGTTTCAGCTGTATATAATAGTCTAGGATGTATGGTGAAAAGGATCTTTGGCAGTTGCATCTTGAGTGGCCTGGAATAATGCAATAGCATTTTGCCGTGGCCTTTCTCAGTGAGAGTGAGGGGAGGGAATCACATGTGACTGTCATCTGATAGAATTTTTCACATCTGGAAACATGATTCTTTTAAAAAGGAACACTTTGGTCATTTTTTAGAGTCATCGACTTGAAATGAGCAGTTACATAGAATTTTAACTTGTGCGAAATTTAGGAATATGTGTTAGGTAGGATTTATATATCCTAGTGGGTCTTGATTGAATTTTTTTTGTGGCCCCAAAAGAAGGTCCATGGTTTTATGTAAATGGAGCTCTGCTGTGGTTTGGTCTTATTTTAGCACTTGTTGATTTAGAACTAACAACAAAAGTCTTATGTAGTGAAAAAGAAGTCCTGATTATAAAGACTGCATAAAGCTGATTTTTTTTTTTTTTCTTTTAAAGAGAGCTGGGAGAGACAGTCAATATTTATACGGTAGAACCAAGTTTCTAAAAGATACCTTTTTGGTATGTGTATCTTATCAACAGGGTAAAATGTAATGGGGATGAATGTGAAGTCCTCTATTGAGGTTTTAAAAAAACAGATTGGCAGGTATAGATGGAGGAGATGGAGCTTGACACAACTGTGAATGAGAAAGAGCTGGGTATTTGGTATGTGACTAAAAACGTTAAGATGATAGCTAGGCTGTCTTTATGGAAATATTATGTAGTTTACCAGTTTTACTCCTGTGTCGTCATCTGAGGTATCTGGGGTTATATGCTCATTTTAGAAAGCTTCATTTTAAGAAGGACTTTAAATACTGGAGCCATGACAGAAAGGGTGGCTGGGATGGGGCTCAATCTGGGGACCAAATGCTTGCTCAACAAACCTCAGGCCATCCATTTTCAAAGAATTAGTTTATAGCCCCCAGGGGTGAGAGAGGGTCCTTTAGGCGCTTTCAGGGAGTAGAAACAATTTTGATGAGGCGCCAGCAGTTTTACCCACCATTGCTTCTGCACTATCAGTGTGAATGCACAACACAGTGCAAAAGGGGAAATAATGTATTAATATTACAAAATTGTATTTAAGAGAGAGTGATCATGCATGTGCAGTGGGGAGGGGCAAAGGAAGAGGGAGAGGCAGTCTTAAGTAGACTCTGTGTTGAGTGTGGAACCTCATGTGGGTTCAGTCTCAGTACCCTGAGATCATGACTCTGAAATCACAGCTGAGCTGAAACCAAGAGTCTGATGCTTAACGGACTGTACCACCCAGACATCCCTTGAGGACTCATTTAGGCTAGCTTGTACCTTCTCATTGGCTTTCATTTCAGAGGGTTCCCCCACCCTCCTCCACTCCTCCCCTTCCCTGCCTTGTCTCTAACACCTGGTGGGTTTCCATTTTGGATTATGGTATTTAAACAAGTATTTTAGTATCTATGTTATATACCCCTGGCACTTGTCTTTTCCTCCTTCATATAAGCATTGATGGACTTCTTTAAACAGAAGATTGTCTTTTCAAGGTTGTTGAAGAAGAAAATTCTTATTTTAGTTTTCATCTTGCCTTGAATCACCCTTTAGTTCCAACTGAGATCATGGGAACTTATAAAACAGGACCACTTCCAAGAAGTCTCTTGTAGGATTAAATAGTTGTGCATGTAGAGTTGGCTGGATTCTGTAGGTTTATGGGTTGCCCACATTTAAAACAGGTTCAATTTTCTCACCCTTCTTCTGGATTGGAGGGCTAGTTTCTCATCACAAAGATTTATGCCATTCATTTATGCACTGAGGCATAAAAATGTTTATGAAACACCAAGTACTACTTTAGGAGTTGAATAAAGAGGTGTGTTACTTCTGTTTAGTACTCTTATTTGTTCTCATGACTAATGTAATAAATCTTTGTAATATTTAGTATTTTATATTTAGGAATAATTCTCCATTTTGAACTTGAGGACTATATTCACATATAGCTGTTTGTTTTGTCCTTATGACAGGTAGTGAGCACAAGATTAGGTTGGCTTAAGAGGTCGTGGTGATAGATTTGGTGCAAGTAGTTTACATGGTCTTGAAAAACTACATGTGTATTATAAGGTGTTAAAATGATTATATAAGTTATGCCTTTTTAAAAAAAGCTAACATGTATTTTATCTTGACTATTTAAAGTGTGGTGAAAATGTCTAAAAATGTTATTCTTTTGGATAAACATCATTAAATAAACTTGTTTGTCAGTTTATATGTATTTTTATAAAATACAGCCGATCAATTCCAGACATGGAAAGCAGATTTATAGCTATTAGCATGATCAATACATGTCAAAAGGAAATGCTAACCGCAAAGCCATGATGAACAAGGAAGTCAAGAAAATAAAAACTAGGCAAGGAAAGGACATACTGGAATATCTACATGGCAGCAACACAGTCTTTAATAAGGTAGTCAAGTTTAAGTGGTTACCGTTT